>JANAVB010033017.1:31676720-31859220 GCA_029216955.1 Iris pallida
TAACCCAACGGCCTGCGCTGCCACCAGTGCGGGCAAGATCTAACAACTGCAGGGCACAACTGCCACCTTCTGTTCTCCGGAGTCCTGGCTGCCTCGAGAATCACTTCTGTGTCCTGAAGCCATGCATCTGCCGCAAATAGAATCTTCACTACCGTCAAAGAATGGAGGGTTCAAGCGCTTGAAGCTGTTGGCCGCGCTGTTACCCTGATGACCTCCTCTGGTCAAGCATCTCACTGCTGTTGCAAGGCATCTCCACGACGATCTTGAGAAGCTATCAAGGTACTGACGAGTCCTACTAATGTGCCATCATCAGGTTCGGCAGGCTGAACTGGCTGAACTGGGGGCTCTTCTCCAATAGGCTCGACTCTGGAGGCTATACGGAGTGCTGGACTTGATCTCCGGGTTGTTGCTGTGCCGGGGGAGGTGCTCCGTTTGCTGGTCGGTAGAACCACGAACAATGAGCTGAAGAAGACGACATAGGAAACAATAAGAAGGACCAGGACAGATCAACGATACAAGCATATGATCAGGACAAGATTCCAGGATTCAGATGATACGAGCAGAGATCAAGGATGAATACTGATTGAGAATCTATTCGGTAAACCCTCACATATCTTGATTTACAAGACTACATAGGCCACCACTTAAACCATGTCACGCCCCAGAACCAGAATACTGGAGAGCGGGGCAGACATAGCCAGCTACGTATTGAAATGGATTCCATCTTGCTATACGGTCATGGCTGTCTAGTACATGAGGGTTTACTACAAGCCTACAGTCTCCTATGGTCATGAACAAGTCTAGTGTCTCAATCACAAGCAAGTAAGTAATGTTAAGATGTATGATCATTAAATATAAAAATAAGGCGTCCCAAATATTACATATTCAGCTGATCATGAAGCTAGTCATTACAAAATGTGAGGATAGCAAGAGTTTAGTCATACAGATCAACCCTAGGATCTGTCAATCATGTTACAGCCCGTAGGCAGACAGTAAGTAAATACAATCGAGCTAAACAGGTGCTCGTCGGCTAACGCTCAAAAGAATATTTTTATAATAAAGTGGGAGAGCCAAAATAAACCCACTCGTTGCCGGGTTACGTCTGGTGTTCACCATCGGGCTGGAAAAGCGGTGGATCCTCTGGAGCTGCTCCAAAATTTGGCCATACAAAACCAGCTGGGTCAGATCCCAGAAAGAGCAAGTGCCACAAAGAAAGCTTCACTTAGGAACTAAAACCAGCAATCAGCACAGGAATATAAATAATATGATAAAAGACAGGAAATATAAATAACTGGTAAAACTGGAAATAAGAAAAGTATGCCAGGATGATATACGACGAGATAACATGGAACTATTCAGATAGCTAGGTTACAACCCAAAACCAAACAAGGACCGGGGTTGAACCCTTCGTCTGAACGGAGCTTGGTTTCTCACTATTATTGAGAAATAAATACAAGCATGCTGGTCATGTAACAGTTTGGAACAAGATCAGGGCAAGACTAGACTTGTTAGACTCCATCCAATCATTTTACGGCCAAGCAAGAAACTACGTGATACTTTAACTAACTAGGGTTGTCACAAGCCTAATTACTAACAGATGCAGTGAGATTATTCCACAGCCATAAGCCTGCAGACCATCCAGGTTACCCAGGTCGAAAGATTAGGGTTGAATTCAGGTGGGTACACCGTCCAGGAAACGCATGTACCCTTAAGTAGCTTGAAGGGTGCAACACTGACAGTGTGCTGGAAATGTGCCCTACTCGACGGCAGGCTACAGATCCCAGGCGCGCCCAGGTAACGGGATGCCTGTAGTGGGGAAATCTCTTCATGACTAATGTATTAATCTAGTTATTAGTCCTTAGTTCATTTCAATAGGTACTCCTGACCATGGTATCAGGAGTCCCTCCCTAGATATGATGCAAGACAGGATGGTTTATTTGTACAAGCACAATCGCCACGATGTCCATGTAATTTATACAGGTCAGTCATGTCAGGTAGCCGTCGCAACAGCTTCTCAAGATATATCATGTCAGGTTATCATGTCAAGTGTACTTGTCAGGAGTGCGCCACGGCGGACCACTATCATGTCATGTCAGGTTTCTTATCAAGAGTGCACCACTACAGGTCACTATCGTGTCATGCTCAGGTATCATTTCCAACATATAAGTAAAATTAAGTCTAATGAAATATCAATATACATGGCCATAGAAAAGCCATGCGGCTAAGTCCTATGCGGCCAGGAGAGAATAAGACACATGCGGCTCAAATATTAGAGCGCATGCGGCCAGGGTAACACCCAGTTTTCAGATGAGGGTAATTTTGAAATTTTGTAATATAATTATTATTTATGATAATTATTTCATATTATAATTTTGGTGATTTTTAATTATTTTTAAACTATTTAAAATTATGACTTGTGATTTTGACATTTTACTATGTTTGGTTTTAATTTCGAGGAATTTGTCACCCCCCAGTTTTCAAAAACAGGAGTATTTTTCTCATTTGTATTTTTGAAATATTTTTGAAATTTATTTATTTTTATGATTGTTTGGGATTATTTGAGTCGGGTTCGAATTTAAGCTCAATCCGACTTGAACGGGGACCGGGGGTAGTTTGACTCTAGTGGGACCCACATATGTTAGGCATGGCCCACATGATATTAATTTTAGTCCACATGATATAAATATTTTAGTTAGAGGTTAGACTAATTATTATGGATAAGGTTAGTGTGATTAGAGACTTTAGAATGACTAATTTAGCCCCAACCAATTAGCCCTTTCCTAATACTCATAGAATAGGTTAGTAGGGCTTTTGGACTTTTCCTAATAGGACAAAACCACCTTTATGGCCAGCCACAATAAGGATAGGGTTGAGCCTCCCATTTGTCATTATCATATATTTTCTCTCTCTTGTTCTTCCCAAATTCCTAGAGAGCAATCCCTAGCAATTTCTCCACCAAATCCTTCCATTTCACCACCAAATCTTCTTTCCTTCTCTATTCTAGCCAAGGAGGAAGCTACCCAAGTTTGGGAGGATTCGGAGCTCGTTCGTGTCCTTTTGGAATCTCTACGTGTCGGTGTCGCTACGGGAAGGTTTTTCTTCGATTCGATCCACCGGAAGGTATAAATCCCTTCTCCTTTTCATTTCTCATGCATATAGGTCATTTTGAACCCATAGGAATGACCTCCATGGTTGTATCTCATTTGTGTCCATTTGTGTCCATTTGGAGGTCATAGGAGTGTCCTGTGTGTGTGGATGTGTTCATGTTATATATATATATATATATATATATATATATATATATATATATATATATTATATAATATATATATATTGTAATGAGAGTGTATCTATATTTATATATGTAATAAATGGTTCATGATGGTTATATAATCAAGTTTGTGAGTGTGGTTCCTTATATTATTATTGCTATTATTGTTGTGGATAATTAGGATATATTGTGTATTCTTTTGGCTCAAACTATCTAAATCCGTCATGATTTTTATCTACGTTTTTAATTTCAGCCCTAACTTAGAAATGTCAAACTTCTAACTCAAAGCTCGGTTTAATCTCCCATTTTTTTAAAAGAAGCGTATTGAAGTTAGATTTCCAAAAACATGTATTAAGAGGCCTAATTCTTTCTGTAACTTTCTGGAGAATTATTGAGTGTCAGCTGTATGAAAGACAAACGCGTTCTCGGTGTTTTCGCGATTCGGGAGTTTCCGGAAACGAAAACACGATCCGTTTGAAGTTTCGGAAAGCTAACACATAGATCTATAACATACTTTAATCCTAGAATTTAATTCATGCTGAGTTGGTACAGTATTAATTATTAGTAGGAGTTACTATTCGGCATACGCATTTTGTGCACCCTTGTGTGTAATATAATGTTCTATTTGATTTTAACCCATGTTAATGTATATACATATGTAACTAAATAAAGAATGCAAGCATGAGTAAATGGTTAAATAAATGATGTATGAGGTGTAAGTATCATATCTAATGTAAGCATGTATAAGTATGGCTTGTAATGAATATGTAGGTTCCATAGTATGTAATGTATGGTGCATAGTAGTGCAAGAGAATAAATGAATGATGAATGACTGCAAGCATGAATGTAATGTAATAATAGATGTAATGTATGCAATATACAAGCTAATGTGATGTAAATTCTATGTTAACACAAATCATATATTACCTCATGTACCCCTTACACTATGTTGACACTATCACACTTGACACATTGTTCACTTACACTTTGATACTTTTGATATGTATACACTATGTATGCCCATTTAACCCTCACTTGACCCTTTGCCATGTTCACATACACACATAGCCTCTTAAATAAGTATTTATGCATATAGTTAACGTATGTATGTATATATATATATGTTAGCATATTGTGTTGTAATATATAAGTTATATAACCATTTGAAATGCCATGATTATAGACCTAATGTTGAATACCAATATATGCATGTGTATATATGTAGACATATATAGCTTAAGTAATAGATTACCTAGTGTATATCCAATGTGAATTCTTGCCTATTTGAGTATTGAATAATTGCATGCTATATAGAGTTGGGTGTATGTTGGCTTGTATAGCCTTGTATTGATGTGTGCTTGCTAGGATAGTCTTGGTTAGGCTAGTAAGACTTAGGGGTTAGGACATGACCTAGTTTGACCTAGTTTGACTAGTGCAGTTGACCAGAGTTGACTTTTTGATCAAAAGTCAACTGTAAGTCAACCTTTGATCCGATTGACCTAGTTGACTTGGATTGATTTCCTATGACCTTGTTTGACCTTGTTGACCTTGGTTGTCCTAGTATGATCCAGTATGACCTAGTATGACCTAGTTTAGCTTGGTGTGACTTAGGTTGACTTAGATTTGACCTAGATTGACCTAGATTCATTCAGAATGCATTGTAATGCATGCTTATTATCATTTTGGACTCATAGTGACTTGTACTGTTCTATAGGAGATAGACACCACTCCTCGGACAGTATATTCTCTTCAGACACTCAGGCTATGGCGAGTACATTCTCTGACCGTTTCATACTTGTATGGATTTATATTCTTGCTCTAGATTACTTTACTTGATGCTGACACGATCTTTATCACGGATTGGTACTATATGGATCTTCTTCTGAGATGTTATCTCCTTGTATTCACTAAGTACAATTGTGATGTGCGTTTCACTTACATGTTGTATTTATTGAATACCCTTATCATTGTACACTCATTGTGCATATTGTACTCTCAGTATCACATTGAGCCATTGTACAAGCCATTGTACAAGCCATTGTACAAGTCATTGTACAAGTCATTGTATAAGGTAACGTAACTGAATTGGATCCTTGTGTATTGATTGGGGAGGGAGGGAGTAGAAAATGGTTATGTCATCAATCGTATTGTATAAGATATTGTATATGTCATTGTACACCCCGTACAAAGGAGTCCCATTTTATTGTATAACCTAACCCGTTTACATAACCATATTGTGCTCTAAAATCACATGTTCCTTACAGTCTTACTTATCATATTAGATATTTTCTGTTATCAAACCTCTACTGTTTTTCATATATCTTCTTCTTTCAGCGTTTTATGTACTTTACTCTATTGCATGCTTTATATTTCCTAACTCGTTATGAACTGCGTGAGATGTTTTGTGCTCGCTCCAGTCCTGACAGGACCTGTTGATAAATTTTACAGATAGCCTGGAGGTTGCCTGCTAGCCTAGAGGAGACAGTAGAGCTTGCATAGATAGCTAGGGTTTTTGCTTATAGTTTATTTTCAGTCATCTTGAGTTGTATTTATGGATTACTGTATTTGGGTTTTGAGATGTTTCTGAGTTTGTATCTTAGACACTTAGACTTCTATCTGTTGTATCTCTTTCGATTTCATGTTTTATCTATCTTCCTTTATGCTCTACTTAGATGTGATGAGTTTACATTATGCTATGTCACCCCCATTCGGGGAGTATAAACTGTTTATTATACTGTTAGATGCATTGAGACCTAGGACAGCGTTCTACCGCCAACACTGCGGCGTAGGCTGGGCGTGTTACGTTCTCGTGCCCTAAGTCTGGGTGCGGGTCGTGACACATTTTAGTGGTGGCCCATGCAGGTCGAGTTTATGTAGGGGTATTCGAACTAGAGTATCACTACAGCCTGCAGTAGGATTAGGATATTTGGAGGTACTCAATCACATTAGGAAAAACTCTTAATCAGATTCATTTTTGTCAAAAAATTGTTGCTTATGACTTTCCTTGAATATAAACTGTCCTTCTTTGAATTTTTTATTTCATTCTCAGAAATTGCTTCTTGTTTGATCAGTTTTCATGATGGTTTTGAAGACACGATCTCATCGCTTCGGTTCGGGGGATACTATCGAGAGGCTGGCCACCTCTCGTCCTGTCATCAGGGCCTCGAGACCGCAGCTTCTTGTGCCGACTCAGGTTGGCGTTTTTGCTACATTGGAGGTGCACCTCCATTTGTACAGAGATTTTTCCTTCGTTTTTGGTTTATCTCAGCAGCAGCGATTCATGCAGCATCAACAGCAGAGATTTGTGCAGTATCAGCATCAGGCTGGAGGAAACCAGCAGGGCGAGCTATCGTCAGGACAGTCGAGGATGCACGACCATTGGAGATCTTGTTGCAAGTTTCGTTCTTCTCAATTCCATTCCCGCAATTGTCTTTTATAATTACCTTGAAATTCGATTCCATATGTTCCTTGTTGATTGATTAATTTTGTCATGTTACTCTTTTGATGTGTTTGTTTTTCTTCTGAGAAAATTATATGGGCTAGGTCGCCTAAATCATAGGATCTAGAATCCTCGATAGTCGTGTTAGTTGGCATAGTGAGGACATGTAGTCAGATTTGGATGTATTCTCGGGTATGGGAATTTAAGGTTTTCGCCGTCGCATGCGACAGTGCAAAAATTTTAAATACCATGAACCTAGAGATACGTACCTTAGTCAAGGACTCTGTGATTATCGTAGCCTTGCTCACTAGCATGATGAAAACTTGGACAACATAATTTTGGACAGACGCATATGATTAACAGATTGTATCTTGAGAAGGTTTAAACATCATACCCTTTGATTGTTTAAATGACTTAGGAATAGGGATATTTAGTTTTGTAGAGCTTATCATAGGTAGTTCCTTCATAGTATAATGGTATGATGACTTGTAGAGTGTCTGTACCCTAGAGGTGATAATTAGCATTGGTGTTAGAATAGTAACCCATTGCAGATAATCTCCTGTTATCTATAATACCAACCAGTTACACATAGGATGTTAGTATGCCTTACATCCTTGATGGTTATTACTACTTTTCCTTACCTTTTCCAGTGAGGCACCCATGACCAGAGCCTGCCTTTGAGTATAGTTGTAGTTTCACCTAAGACCGAGATGTATTTGCATAGATAGATTGCAGATGATATTGGCATATGGTATATAGGTTAGTTGGTATCTATTGGCCATTGTTGTATAGGGTTATAAACATGTTGTTAGCCTATACTTGGTTCAGTTTTCCATTTTAGTTAAGTTCTCTTCGTGTTGAGTTCCTTTGTGTTGATCACCTTTATAGGTAGTGTGCAGACCCTTCACTAGATACCATGTCCCCTTGATTCAGACCATTCATCCTTAGCCTAGTTCTAAGCATTGTTTCAGACCCTTATAAGTTTAGTCTGCCTTAACCCTTGGTTGATCAGTCATGTATATATATATAGATGATACTTAGGATATATGTGATGGGTTGTTGTTCTTGAGCATATATATATATATGTGGTATTTGGTATTCAGGTGCTTAGCTTGTAGGTATTTTAGTTATAGGTGACTTGATAGGATTGGGAAGTTAAGAGCTAGTCTATTATAGAGTTTCTCTTTTGCTAAATTCTAGTTGCCAACACCTAGATAGCTAGCATAGGTAAAACCCTAAGAAGTTTACCAGTTGATGACCAAGTACTTGGATGTTGAGAAATTGACTAGCGATTGACTCTTGACTATGTTTGACATAGAAGGGGGTGCGATCATTAATTCGAGGACGAAATTTTATAAGGTGGGTAGGATTGTAACACCCAGTTTTTCAGATGAGGGTAATTTTGAAATTTTATAATTATAATTATATTATTGATAATTATTTCATATATAATTTTGGTGATTTTTAATCATTTTTAAACTATTTAAAATTATGACTTGTGATTTTGACATTTTACTATTGTTTGGTTTTAATTTCGAGGAATTTGTCACCCCCCAGTTTTCAGAAACAGGAGTATTTTTCTCATTTTGTATTTTTGAAATATTTTTGAAATTTATTTTATTATTTATGATATTGTTTTGGGATTATTTGAGTCGGGTTCGAATTTAAGCTCAATCCGACTTGAAACGGGGACCCGGGGGTAGTTTGACTCTAGTGGGACCCACATACTAGTTAGGTATGGCCCACATGATATTAATTTAGTCCACATGATAGAAATATTTAGTTAGAGGTTAGACTAATTATTATGGATAAGGTTAGTGTGATTAGAGACTTTAGAATGACTAATTTAGCCCCAACCAATTAGCCCTTTCCTAATAGTCATAGAATAGGTTAGTAGGGGCTTTTGGACTTTTCCTAATAGGACAAAACCACCTTATGGCCAGCCACAATAAGGATAGGGTTGAGCCTCCCATTTGTCATTATCTATCTATTTCTCTCTCTTATTCTTCCCAAATTCCTAGAGAGCAATCCCTAGCAATTTCTCCACCAAATCCTTCCATTTCACCACCAAATCTTCTTCTTTCCTTCTCCATTCTAGCCAAGGAGGAAGCTACCCAAGTTTGGGAGGATTCGGAGCTCGTTCGTGTCCTTTTGGAATCTCTACGTGTCGGTGTCGCTACGGGAAGTTTTCTTCGATTCGATCTACCGGAAGGTATAAATCCCTTCTCCTTTTCATTTCCTCATGCATATAGGTCTATTTTGAACCCATAGGAATGACCTCCATGGTTGTATCTCCATTTGTGTCCATTTTGTGTCCATTTGGAGGTCATAGGAGTGTCTTTGTGTTGTGGATGTGTTCATGTTACATATATGATTTATATATATATATATATATATATTATATATATATATATATATATATATATATATATATATATATATTGTAATGAGAGTGTATCTATATTTATATATGTAATAAATGGTTCATGATGGTTATATAATCAAGTTTGTGAGTGTGGTTCCTTATATTATTATTGCTATTATTGTTGTGGATAATTAGGATATATATTGTGTATTCTTTTGGCTCAAACTATCTAAATCCGTCATGATTTTTATCCAGTTTTTAATTTCAGCCCTAACTTAGAAATGTCATAACTTCTAGCTCAAAGCTCGGTTTAATCTCCCGTTTTTTTAAAAGAAGCGTATTGAAGTTAGATTTCCAAAAACATGTATTAATAGGCCTAATTCTTTTTGTAACTTTCTGGAGAATTATTTGAGTGTCAGCTGTACGAAAGACAAACGCGTTCTCGGTGTTTTCGCGATTCCGGGAGTTTCCGGAAACGAAAACGCGATCCGTTTGAAGTTTCGAAAAGCTAACACATAGATCTAAACATACTTTAATCCTAGAATTTAATTCATGCTGAGTTGGTACAGTATTAATTATTAGTAGGAGTTACTATTCGGCATACGCATTTTGTGCACCATTGTGTGTAATATAATGTTCTATTTGATTTTAACCCATGTTAATGTATATACATTATGTAACTAAATAAAGAATGCAAGCATGAGTAAATGGTTAAATAAATGATGTATGAGGTGTAAGTATCTATCTAATGTAAGCATGTATAAGTATGGCTTGTAATGAATATGTAGGTTCCATAGTATGTAATGTATGGTGCATATAGTAGTGCAAGAGAATAAATGAATGATGAATGAATGCAAGCATGAATGTAATGTAATAATAGATGTAATGTATACAATATACAAGTTAATGTGATGTAATGTTCTATGTTAACACAAATCATATATTACCTCATGTACCCCTTACACTATGTTGACACTATCACACTTGACACATTGTTCACTTACACTTTGACACTTTTGATATGTATACACTATGTATGCCCATTTAACCCTCACTTGACCCTTTGCCATGTTCATATACAACACATAGCCTCTTAAATAAGTATTTATGCATATAGTTAACTTAGCTATGTATATATATATATGTTAGCATATTGTGTTGTAATATATAAGTTTATATAACCATTGAAATGCCATGATTATAGACCTAATGTTGAATACCAATATATGCATGTGTATATGTGTAGACATATATAGCTTAAAGTAATAGATTACCTAGTGTATATCCAATGTGAATTCTTGCCTATTTGAGTATTGAATAATTGCATGCTATATAGAGTTGGGTGTATGTTGGCTTGTATAGCCTTGTATTGATGTGTGCTTGCTAGGATAGTCTTGGTTAGGCCTAGTAAGACTTATTGGGTTAGGACATGACCTAGTTTGACCTAGTTTGACTAGTGCAGTTGACCAGAGTTGACTTTTTGATCAAAAGTCAACTGTAAGTCAACCTTTGACCCCGATTGACCTAGTTTGACTTGGATCGATTTCCTATGACCTTGTTTGACCTGTTTGACCTTGGTTGTCCTAGTATGACCCAGTATGACCTAGTATGACCTAGTTTAGCTTGGTGTGACTTAGGTTTGACTTAGATTTGACCTAGATTGACCTAGATTCATTCAGAATGCATTGTAATGCATCTTATTATCATTTTGGACTCATAGTGACTTGTACTGTTCTATAGGAGACAGACACCACTCCTCGGACAGTATATTCTCTTCAGACACTCAGGCTATCAGGCGAGTACATTCTCTGACCGTTTCATACTTGTATGGATTTACATTCTTGCTCTAGATTACTTTACTTGATGCTGACACGATCTTTATCACGGATTGGTACTATATGGATTCTTCTGAGATGTTATCTCCTTGTATTCACTAAGTACATATTGTGATGTGCGTTTCACTTACATGTTGTATTTATTGAATACCCTTATTATTGTACACTCATTGTGCATATTGTACTCTCAGTATCACATTGAGCCATTGTACAAGCCATTGTACAAGCATTGTACAAGTCATTGTATAAGGTAACGTAACTGAATTGGATCCTTGTGTATTGATTGGGGAGGGGGAGTAGAAAATGGTTATGTCATCAATCGTATTGTATAAGAAATTGTATATGTCTATTGTACACCCACGTACAAAGGAGTCCCATTTTATTGTATAACCTAACCCGTTTACATAACCATATGTGCTCTAAAATCACATGTTCCTTACAGTCTTACTTATCATATTAGATATTTTCTGTTATCAAACCTCTACTATTTTCATATATCTTCTTCTTTCAGCGTTTCATGTACTTTACTCTATTGCATGCTTTATATTTCCTAACTCATTATGAACTGCGTGAGATGTTTTGTGCTCGCTCCAGTGACTGGACCTGTTGATAAATTTTACAGATAGCCTGGAGGTTGCCTGCTAGCCTAGAGGAGACAGTAGAGGTTGCATAGATAGCTAGGGTTTTTGCTTATAGTTTATTTTCAGTCATCTTGAGTTATATTTATGGATTACTGTATTTGGGTTTGAGATGTATTCTGAGTTTGTATATTAGACACTTAGACTTCTATCTGTTGTATCTTTTCGATTTCATGTTTTATCTATCTTCCTTTATGCTCTACCTTAGATGTGATTGAGTTTACATTATGCTATGTCACCCCCATTCGGGAAGTATAAACTGTTTAGTCTTATACTGTTAGATGCATTGAGACCTAGGACATCGTTCTACCGCCGACACTGCGGCGTAGGCTGGGCGTTGTTACGTTCTCGTACCCTAAGTCTAGGGTGCGGGTCGTGACACAGGGCCGGGATCTCATGCGGCCAATTCAGGAGGGCGCATGCGGTTCCAAAAGAAATGGGTCTCATACAGCTGGAAGGTGAACAACCCATGCGGCTAGACTAGGAAAAGTCCATGCGGCTGGCGGAAAAGAAGTCCCTGCGGTGGATTAATCGGGATCATACGGCTCTCGGGGTTGGGGCACGTACGGCCGGCGGGGGGGAACGGTTCGCCTGGCTGAAGGACCCGAGTTTATGCGGCTCTCGGGACAAGATTCATGCGGTCAAGGAAGGCAAATCCATACGGCCGGGAGAGATGGGCGCACATGCGGCTGACGGCAAGTGGGACCCCATGCGGCTAGAAGGAACTGAGGGCTTATGCGGTCAATTCAATTCGTATTCATGCGGCCCAGGATGGAAGCAGGCTTATGCGGCTAGGACGCAAGGGCCTCATGCGGTTTAAGAATGAGACTCAGCCCATGCGGCTAGAAGTCTCATTCGGCTGAATCACTTGCCGCATGGATTGCCATGCGGTCAAGTCAAGCATGTTCTTTCTCCATATTTCAGAGAAGGAGAACACCATGAACCCAAGTTTCCAAGCTCCATAAAACCTTCATCCAGAGCCCAAATCCGAACTTCCATAGGTCAAAATGGGGTGTAGAACGAGATTCTCTACAACATGGAACTATCAAAACTCGAAAATAACAAGATTTAGTAGATCAAAACCCAAAAATCCGAAAATAAAATAAACCTAGATCTACAAGAATCTAGCCATGAAAGTGAAAATGTCAAGTACTAAAGTGCTTTAGAATGTAGTAAGGAAGAGAATGAAGTAATAAAATTGGAGTTCCTCCATGAAGCAAGTTGCACTTGCCTAGACCTCTCTCTCTCTTCTGGTAGGTAGGGAGTAATGGGGAAGAAGAAGATGATTAATGAATAGAGAGAATGGATTAATAAATACAATGGTGGTGGTAGGTAGGGGGTTCACATTGGTTCATATTGAACCAAAGAAAACCGAGCCAAGCCGAACCAAGCCAAGAAATAACCAAGCCAAGATATAAGCTAACAAGGAATCATGCAAATACAGAATAAAATACGTACATATTCTAGAAATACGTAATACGGACCACAGGCATTACAGCCTGAGCCCGTATATATGGCTTGGGCGTACTACTAGAATGAGTCATATTAGCGACGTCCAAAAATGTCGCTAATAAGTAAAAATACATCGCTAAATTAATTTAGCGACGTAATTAGCGATGGAATAACCAGGTCGCCGAAAAGCTAGTCGCAGATCAAAAGTTCGTTGCCAATCGTCGCTGTTGCGACGAATAGTCTACGACGCTAAAAACGTCGCAAACTTAGCGACGTTCGGCAACATTTATAGTACGTCGCTAATTTAGCAATGTATATAGCGATGCTATTCGTCGCATGTGGTGACATGGCAAGGTTTGCCATGTCAGTATGTTGGGCGACGTTTAGCGACGCCCGTCGCAGTTAGCGACGTCTAGATACAATTTGCGACATACTTCCACGTCGCAAATCCGTCGCAATCCGTCGCTAACATGCTGGAAAATTAAAAAATAAAATGCAGTTTTTAAATCTGCACACTGTCTTTATATACAGTTTAATCAAAAATTTTGCACTTTATATACAGTTTAAACACTAATCCTGCACACTGTACTTATATTCAAATCCTGCACACTGTACTTTACACTTTATACTGTACTTTATATCATCACAAACATCATCACAGAACATCATAGGGACAATACATACAACTATAACACATCCTGCGTCAAAACATATATATTCAAATCCTGCATACTACACTTCACAGACACACATCATCACAAACATCTAATAGAGTCAAATAAAAATAGAAGATGATAAAAAGTCTCCACCAAGTGTATAAACAAATGTGTACCAATAAATAATTTACCCATAGGGCCAATACAAACAACTCATAAAAAAAATCAATAAAATCACTGAGGACCCCGCTGCGCATCTGAGATAGCATGTACTCATACTGCTCCGTGTGAGCTGCACCGTTGGGGCAGTAGGAGGCAGTGCAATGTCTGGAGTCGGTGCCATCGATGGACCGGGAGGACGTATCTGCTCCAGCTCTCGCAGTCGCTCAGCATGCGCAGCAAGGGTACTCACCATCCTCCGAGTACTCTCCTCAATCGAAGTATGTACCTGTATGAGTGAGACAGACATGGTCCTCTACGATCCCTCCAGCTGACCTATCTACGCTCTGTATGCTGTGTAGACTCGATGAGCGTGTGCAAGCTGGCAGCTGTAGGCCGAAAAGTCGTTGATGGTCCACATAAGGGTTGCCTTTATCTGAAAATTCTGCTCCTGGAAACATCCTACGTGTTAGCGCCTTTTCCATAACTGATTCAACTCATCTATCAAAGGCTGTAAGTACACATCAATGTTCCTCTTGGGATTGTTCGGACCAGAAATTATAACGGTTAGAAACTTGTTCTGAGTCTTCATGCACATCCAAGGCGGTAGGTTATACGGAGTGACAATCACAGGCCAGCACGAATACTGGGATCCCGAAAGACCAAAAGGAGTAAAACCGTCAAAAGATAGCCCAAACCTGATATTACGCAGATCTGAAGAAAAATCAGGATACACTCGATCAAAGTGCTTCCACGTTCTCCATCGGAGGGGTGATCCAACACTCCTTCAATCTGTCTCGCATGTGCCAACTCATATTTCGACCGTCTCTTTCACCTAAATAATATTTGCAACCGCGACATTAAAGACAAGTAGTCCATTGAATCGGTCGGTCTTCTTGCACGGTAGACCTTCATGTACTAGTTGTCTTATAGCGATCAGTACCATAAAATCTGCACACGTCTGCATTTTTGTCGTCTTTGTAGTACAGCATGCACCCATTGCGACAAGAATCGATTTTCTCGTATCCCATCCAGAGTGATCTCACCATCCTCTTAGACCGATAGACGTTTTAGGTAACTTACCACCCGCCGGCAAGATCTCTATAATCAACTCCAATACTCGGTTGTAGCATTTTGTGACATGTTAAAATCTGACTTAATGCTTAACAGTCTTGTAACCACCTCCAATGGTGAATAATCCTCACAACCAGGATACAATGGAGTCCTTGTATCTCCAGCAACTCCATAAACTTTGCAGCATCGATATTTGGTGCCTCATCATCTGCATCATGAACGAAACTAGGCCCCACAGCGTCGAAAATCATGTTCACGCACCGTCGTCGTATGCATGATTATCTGAAACAAAATAAGGTCCGGCATGCATATACGGCTCAACATAAGGCTCCGGCTCTGATTCTAAAGACACAAGTTCTCCGTGTGCGGTCCACTGATAGTAATTAGGCGTGAAACCTCTCGATTACAAATGATATGTCACTTCCACTTCTGGATAATATTCTACGTTATGATATTTCACACACGGACACTTAATTTTGGTATCGTCCATGTACTGAGGGAATGCCTTAGCAAACTGCAGGAACTGCTCTACTCGCTCTATGTATTCATCCTGTACACCACACATATCATCAGGATGACGATTGTACATCCATGAACGATTCCGCAAGTAGTAATTCATATCCATTTGGAAATAATTCTGCAAAGATGGACACACATGTTCAGCACAGTAACAGCAAACTAGGTGAAGTTGAGTTGACTAAGTCAATATCTTGGACAAACTAGTCAAACTGGGTGAAGTTGACTAAGTCTAGGTAATTATCCTTCACTAGACATAGACATGGAAGAAATACCGATATTTGTAGCGTCCGAACTTCCTAGTGTATATTATAGTAGAGAGACATGGTAACCGTGTGTAGGGGTACAACTCGGGCGGGGCATGGCTCTGCCTACCTGAGCTCACTGCCTACAGGATAGTTCCCCTAGCCTGCCTTACACTTGACCCTTTTCTCCCCTTCATCACTTGCATATCAGTGCATACCAGTGCACATGAGTAGTGTACATTACCTATTAGCCTATGCCCCAAGCCAATTCCTCTACTCGACTTGATATCATATATTTTCATATCAGATGCTTGATACCAAGATAGGAAAGGTTGACTGATACTTGATTCTAAAATCCCCCTCCCCCCTTTACCTATCAACTGATACCAACTGATATCAGTTCTTTCTAACACTCACATAGGGGCTGATCCACTTCATCAAAGGACTGATACATCTATCAAAAGACTGATACTATAAACCTTTTCATACTTCATATGCTGATACTAATGTAACAGGTAATGGACTGAACTTTAAAGGGAATGGGATTGAATCAATAATGTAACAAACTGAACATTTAGGACTGACCATTAACAAATGGGACTGAAACTCAAAGGCATTAGACTGAAAAAGATGGAAATATTAGACTGAACTAATTATCTAAACTGATACCATACTCCAATGGGTCTGAACTGGATGTAAGGGGGAATGAAACTGATACATACAACTATACAATTAAAGACTAATAATCTATTTATTTAACATATATATACTATATTTACATCTCTGTATTGGTCTAACCTCCCAATCCTTGCTTTAGTGCAGGCAACCTACTGCTGCCAAGTGTAGTCCCAGCACTTTTCTTCCAAACCTGCTCTCTACAGGAGCTTCCCGAGCCTCCTGCAGTAAAACTAAGTCACCTTGATGCCTGCACTCGAGTGGGCATCATTCTACTACCCCAAAACTGTATACAGGCTCCAAAGCTAGCCTTGGCTATGCAAGGTCAAGCCATACTGCCAAGGCTAATTGTTGCTAAGCAAGTAACATTGCTACTTCTACTAATTTACTGGGCCAAACCGAGCCTTTTTCTCACCACTATCATTGCCCATCTATTTTGATCCTCCACACCCGAGCCTATCTAATATCAGTTAACCGATATGTATAGATGGGGCTCTACACAGCGACTTGGACATGATAAGTCCCCTTAGCAAGATTTATATCAGTTTTTACTACTTCAAGGGTTCAAATATTTTAACCAAATCCGAGCCCGAACCCGAGTATTTTCAACCCTAACCCAACCCATTAACGGGTTTATCCGATTGGTTTCGGCCCGTGTGTGTGTGTGTGTCCGTGTGTGTCTGTGTGTGTGTGGTGTGTGCGTGTGTGTGCGTGTATGTGTGGTGTGTGTGTGTGTGGGTGTGTGTGTGTGTGTGTGTGTGTGTGTGTGTCTGTGTGTGTGTGTGTGTCCGTGGGAGCGGAGGAGGAGGAGGAGGAGGAGGAGAGGAGTTAGGTTAGGGTTTACCTGAGGAAGAGGAGGAGTAGCTCGGATTGGGGGAGAAGGAGCTTGACGGTAGGGGGGAGGGGGGAGGGGTTGGCGGGGGGAAGAGCTCGAGGGAAATTTCTAATTTTCAAGTAAGGGAGAAAAAGGAAACAGTGTGCCCTAAGTAAAAAGTTAGCGACGTCAACAGTCTACGTCGCTAAACGTCGCAAATTTTAATACATGGCGACATATTTTAATAATATGTCGTTGAACGTCGCTATTCAGCGACGTAATCTATCTAATGTTGTTGAACGTCGCTATTCAGCGACGTTTTGAGATGTCTATAGAAAGGAGTCGCTATATTACATATCTAGCGACGTAATTTTATTCCGTCGCTAAATTACGTTGCTAATATAGCATATTTAGTAGTGGCGGTCCGGCCCGGCCCAATACCGATCCCTAATCCCAGCAGCTATATATAGCCCTGATAATTAAATCAAAATTCTACCTATAGCTATGGATTTTAACTGCTCACCCTATGTGAAGGTAAGAAATTGCCCATCAGAAGCTCCAAAACTAAAATAAAATGACTCCAAAAATAAACCAATGTTTCAAAATTGGTACAAGAATTGTTGTGCAACAAAGATGACATGCCTGAACACGAGAGAGATGAAAGTGCATTATATATACAGTTATATTTGAAACTTTTGACATACTATTCCCATAGTGAATCCTAATCATACCCATATCCTTTAATGTAATCTAAATCCTAATACAATTATATTTCCATTATATTGAAACTTATCCTAATCTTTTAAATATAAACTCAGGATACATACATATATATATATCACCTGGATTTGAATCCTTTATATAATCCAAATCCTATTATTACTTCAAATATATATATATATATATATATATATTATATATAATATATATATATATATTATATATATATATATAAAAATATATATATATATATATATATATATATATATTGGAATGCTGCTAGCTGTTTTCTCTTTCTCTCTCTCTCTCTCTATATATATATATATATTAGATATATATATTATATATATATATATATATCTTATATATATATATATATATATATCTATATATATAAATATATATATATAGATATTATTATATATTTATATATATATATATAAAAATATATATATATATATATATATATATATATATTTTATATATATATATTTATATCTATAATATATATATTTTAAAAAAATATAAATTATATATTTATATCTATTTTATTGTATATATATATTATATATATATATATTTATATATATATATATATATATATTATATATATATATATATATATATTAAAAAAAATTTATATATATAATATATATAATAATATATATATATATATTAATTATAATATATATAATAAAATATATATATATAATATATATCTAGAAAATATATATAATATATATATATATATATATAATATATATATATTAATATATATATATATATATAAAATATATATATAAAATATATATATATAGATATATTATATATATATATATTATATATAATATATATATATAAAATATATATATATAATATATATATATAATATATATATAATGACTTGGAGCATGCTGGTAAGCTTAGATGATCAAGTATTGTTTCTGGGATCCAGTTCATCCGTGTCCGTTGCTGCTACGATACCGATCATGATTGCAAAAGGAATTCTATCCATTCTTGGATGATATTTATGATCCTTGTTTGTTGGATGGTCGCTTAGAAGGTGATATGGGTGTTTGATTTGAAGGATGGAAGCGTCACTAGGTTCGTGATCGATAAGTACGCATGCAGTAGTTCGTCGAATAAGAACTGCTCGACGTCGCTTCTCTACTATCTACAGTTTTGGATCGATCCTGCTCCATGGTAGGTAGTCAAGCAAATGAAAGTACTTGTTGGAAATCAATACGTCCTCCTGCGTACCGATACCGTGTCTGAGACGTTGCCTCAGCGGAAACTTAGGCTAACCCACCTGAAATAACCAACCCCGTCTAACGGACACCAAGCAAAGATAAAGACAAGTATATGGCAGTGACTGCGCCACCTGGAAAAATCCCAATCTCTATAACTCAGATAAAATTACAAGCTTGCCAAAACTAATGTTGAACCCTTTGCCCTAATAGGTTCAACTCCCTCACCACACTCAAGAAGAAAAGTAAGATTACAATTGAAATCTCTCACCAACCCGTAGCAATCTTTGTAACCGAAGTTGACGACCTCTCGATTAGATCTCTTCTTCCTTCTGTCTTGGATGACAAAGTCCTAAGAGCAAAGAGCAAAACTTTCTCTTAGATTTTCTGTGAACGAGCATCTCGAATCTTCACTTTTGTGTTGTTCTTTATGCCTCCACCCTCACCCCATATATATAGGATGAGAAAAACCCATTTTAGGTCATAATAGAATTTATTCAATAGGAAGCCCTCAAATAAGAATCCTACTACACCTAAAATAGCCCATCAACATCCTATTTTAGATTATAATAGGATCTCTTAAATAGGAAACCCTCAAATAAGAATCCTATTATATCTAAAATAGTCCAGCACTAATTATGGACATCCAAATCAAATTAAATCAAATATTTAATCAGATTTGGACTCCATAAATATGTTATTACAAAATTCAGACTGGACTCCAACAATCTCCCCCTCCAGTCTAATGGGAGGGTGTTGACCCCATGGCTCCTCAACTGGACTCTATGCCTGTCGTCATGCGATAGAGTTCCTGTTCCCCCATGCCACTGATCTTCGATCCCCCGAGTTGCTTTGCATCTTTCTTCGTCTCCAGCTCCTCGACCGTTACGTTAACGCTAGCTACCATGCGTAGCACCTCTTACACTACTGTGATCCTGCCAATATCAATAGCACGATAAGACCAAAGTCCCTAACGATCAGCCTCACCGCAAGTCTCGGCTACGGTCCCCGACTTCTGTCTTCCACCAGAAAGTGTTAACGTTCCGATGAGCTTCTTCATCCTTGGCTGGCCCAACCAAGCAAACGGTGCGGTCCTCCTGAGATTCGAACTCCTGAACCTGCCCACCTTCATGTCTGAACTTGAAGCTCCCCCATACACATGCGTCTTCGAGCAGAATATCACGCACTGTGTATGCCATCGATGACCCACAGTCCCCCCCTGATTGTGTGAATGATGATGCTTCCGCCTCAGATTGAGTTTGCTGCAAACCTTGATCTCCTTCCTGTCTTCGAACTGTTGAAACCGATGTCGCTCCGTGAAGCTTTGGCAAACCACCCGTCGCCAAAACCAGATCCGTAGAGCAACCTCCACCTGGAGACCGACTAGCTGTCATGGGACCGACAGACTGACCCTCAATCTTTGACTCACCACCATCCGTCGCTTTGTCTCGACGAACCGAATCCTCTGTATCCCTCAAAGCACCTAGAAGCCCCTCCTCAGCAAGTTCTCGATGATCTACCTCCTGTTGAACACCCTTCGAGCCTCCATATGGTATCTGTGGCCTACCTGTACAGCTCAACGGCTTGAGCATGTACATGCCACAACACAAATCTTCTTGATCCAACTGTTGGGAACCCTTTGCACGCATCCAATCTTTGTCCCCAAACAGAATGTGACAGTCATCATCTGTCAGCCTCCCTACAGAAATCAAGTTGAAGTGAAAACTCGGTACATGTCGCACACCCTTGAGAATGAGCTTCACATCGAGCTCCGTTGTCAAGTGCACATTACCAATGCCTACAACTGCAGCTGTCCCCTTGTCGTCCATCTTCACACCTCTAAACCTGCCACCATGGTATGACATGAAGATCCTCCTATGTGGAGTGGCGTGATACGACGTGTCACGATCCGTACCCTGATTAGGGGCACGAGCACGTGGTTACGTCCAGCCTACGCCACAGAATTGGTGGTAGAACGCTGTATATAACATCTGTAAATACTACAACTAAACAGTATAAAGGTACCTGTACAGTATATACACTCCGAATGGAGGTGACATAGCAATACAATCTCAATCACAAGATAAAATTAAGGTAGATAGCACAGAAAGGAAATATGATAGATGAAAATAGGAAATATGTTCAAGATCCCACTCAAGCCCAAGATATATACAACATCACAGAGTCACATAATATAATATAGAATACTATAGTTTGAAAGTACTAGCTAGATCGCAGTCCAGGCAAACCTAACTAAGCTACACTACTCTGGTCTGCAAAGTCTAGTGGCTCTACTATCAGGCCACGGTCCTGGACTACTCCATCTAACTCGACCCCATAATAGGTCGGGCAGTCTGCCTCAGAGTCATCTGTAATATATCAACGGTATCCTGTCAGAAAAATGAGCAAGTACAAACACTAACAGTAGTTCCATATGAATTGACAAATTCTATAAGAGACAGTATAATGAAATACAAGACAAAGATATAGGATGACTTGGGAACCATTCGGAAGCTGAGTTACAACCTTAAACCAAACAAGAACCGGGGTTGTAACCCTTCTCCCGAACAGAACTTAGCCTCCAATCAAGATATAGCATAAAGGCATGTAGAACATGTGAATAAATGAATATCATAGCATGGTGAGAAAAGTACTGAAAGTAGAACTGAGCAGGATATAATATACGATAAATAAATATAAAATGTGCCTTGAATTATTAGAGCGTTATGTGATCAGCTTTAGGTATGTTACAGGACAGGTTATCCACTTGGCTCGACAATCACAAAAAAATCTCTAGAAAGGGTCATGCCGGCCAACCTGGATAACAAGCACACGGAGGAATCTGCTACACCCTACATGAGGTGAGAGTGGCGTAAGCATAATAGTGACAGGAGGCTTTGATCACATAACCCCTAATAATTCCCCCATCCCCGAATAGTATCACGGATCCGGACATGGTACGTCATGACACGAGATTCAAAAGCAGGGGGCCAGTCCACTCCCAAATCGATGTCTATACTACAGGAAATAAGAAATATCATGTACCAATATACGAAGAAAGTCCAGGAATAATATCTCATGACAGGATCCGACGTATACTAGTCCGTGAACTATCGTGACTGGAAATCGAGTAAGACACTACAACTGAATCGGATATAGCAGATATCAAGACAATAAAAACTATCAGTGAATGTACTCGCATGTGGTCCTGAGCTGATAAGGTGAACAGACTCTCAGAGTAATCACAGACCTAAAATAAGATACTATAAGTCAAACAGGGTTTTATAATGCAAGGGAAACTAATTTAAGTCATGATATGCAAGTCTAAGTCAAACTAGGTCAAACTGGATCAAACTGGGTCGAACTGGGTCATACTAGGTCATACTAGGTCATAATAGGTCACTGGGAGTCAATTCAAGTCAAACTAGGTCAAACGGGGTCAAAGGTTGACTTACAGTTAACTTTTGGTCAACAGGTCAACCCTGGTCAACTCTGGTCAACTCTAGGTCAACCCTAGGTCAAAATAGTCTAATGATAACCAACTGTTGACTTTTAGTCAACTGGTCAACTCTGGTTTGGTTTCGATCAATTTTAGGTCAAGCGTTGACTTGAAGTTGACTTTCGGTTAAAAAGTCAACTCTTGGTCAACGGGGGTCAAGACCCGCCTAAACTACCCTCATCTAGTCATTACCTACCAAGATAACCTATTTCTAAGCCCATCTTAGAAGTCAAACTCAATACCTTAACTATACCCATTACCTACATTTATCCTTCACAAGGTAAATACCAATACCTTGCACATACTAAGGTAAACCACTCTAACCTTGGAATACTAACCTAGGCTTCCTAGGATAGCTAGACACTAACCTACCTAAACATTACCAACCATAAAATCCTAGTACCTAGCTCATCTAACCCATCTTATGACACATGTTGGTTATCTCAACATTACCTTAAGTATCGTAAGATACTCTATAGTATCTTAGGATACCATTCCACAAAATCCACTTCCATCCTCCATCTCCAACTTGGTATTCTAATACCAAGTCTAATTATCACTCCCTAACTTCTAACCCATTAGGATACTACTATAACACTAACCTATCTCAAATCACGACTCACTCACACACAATACTCACTCACTCACTCACTCACTCACAATATAGGCCCACATAGTGCCACACTTAGGCTCACACATAGGCTCACATAGGGCTCACATATAGGCTCACATAGGGCTCACATATAGGCTCACATAGGTGGGTCAACATGGGGCTAATTGGGGCTGAAATAGGGCTGTCCCGTCCCCCTATAACACTGCTACTAAGTAGCAGTCTAAACTGCTACTGCTGCTGCTATTAAACAGTCCCCTGTGGGGACTCTTACCTGGGCTCGAAATCAGCAGCACATTGCTGCTACTGCGGGTCGAAATCAGTCCCCTGTGGGGAGTGATACTGACCCTACTGCTGCTGTTTTGAAAACAGTAGTCTAAATCCCCTTCCTACTCTTCATTTCCTCTCTCAATCACTCCCTACTCTCTCAATCACATTCTCTAATCTCCCTCTCACTCTCTCTATATAAATCACTCTCTATATCAATCTCTAACTCATCAACCCTCTCTATATCTACACATACATCAATAAATAGATATAAGACACCATATGTATATATTGACACACACAATATATATTATATATATATATTTATATTTATATATATATAATATCTATATATATATATATATATATATATATATATATATATATATATATTAGACAATATATATATATAATATATTTTTTTTATCTTCCGACAATATATATATATATAATTATATATATATATCTATAATTATATATATATCATATTATCTATATTATATATATATATAAAATCATATATATATTATAATCTATTGTCTAATATATCTTATATATATATATTATATATTATATATATATATATATTTTTATATATATATACCTATATTATATATCTATATCTATCATATATATAACTATATATATGATATATCATATTTTGTCTCTATCTCTATATATATCTAAACATACTATATATATATATATATATCTATATTAATATATATATCTATATACTCTATATCTATATAATATTTTGTGTCTATCTATTATATATATATATATATATAGTATATTATATATATATATATACACATTAATTAAATCAGATTATGATACAATGATACATATGATCACATTACAAACAACACTCTAACAATATAAAATCTGAGACTTAAAACATAAATACATTCATTCACACCCTGACACAACACTAGGTGTCCAAAATTTGGGGTTTCCCACTAGGACACAAACACAACACAAAGGACACTCCTACGACCTCCAAATGGACACAAAATGGACACAAATGGAGATATAACCATGGGGGTCATTCCTATGGGCTCAAATTAATCCTAAATGCATGTAGGAATGAAATAGAGAAGAAATTATACCTCCCGGTTGATCAAATCTAGAAAAACTCCTTCCGATACGATACCGACACGTAGAGTCCTCCAAATGGACACGAACGAGTTCCGAAGCTCCCCAAATCTAGCTAGCTCCTCCTCTTGATGGAAATAGAGAAGAAAAGAAAGTGATTGAGTGGAGAAATGGATTGATTTGATGGTGGAATGAATGGAGACTGTTCTCAAATTTGGGGAAGAACAAGAGGGAGAAAATGGAGTGGAATAAAATAAAGAGGCTCATCCCTATCCCCTCCTAAGTGGCCGGCCAAAGAAAGCCTAGGTTGAAGAACAAATAGCAACTCTAGAGGGGGGTGAATAGAGTTTATAGCGATAATAGCTAATTAAAAATTAAACTCTTTCACAAGCCAAAAATTAATCAGAGTAAATGCAGAAGTAAATAAGGAACAAGAAAGCATACGCAAACACAGCCGATTTTAACCTAGTTTCCCTCGTGGAGGACTAGTCCAGGCCTGAGAACTCTAGCTCAGGATTAAATCCACTATTTGTGAAATAGTAGTTACACCCCGTGCCTTTTCTTAAGAAGAGCACGTCAACTTCTTACAAAGGATCGCAGTGGCGATGCTTGGAATTTTCCAAGTGACTTCTTGAACTCTTGTACAAATTCCTAACTGAGAGATGCTGAGCACTTGAGGCTTGGGAGCTTGTGGCTAGTAGATGAAGAAGGGTATGGCTTGTATTGAGCTTTAGAGAGAAGAGAAGAGAAGATTGGATGAATGAAAATGAAAGAATTTATGGCCTATTTATAGGATACCAGTAGGCAGAATTCGGCCAGAATTCTGGTAGGAATTTTTAAATATTTGGCCGTTGGACAACTAGCAACCAGCCAACCCTAAAAATTAGGGTGCTGATTTTTAGGGGACAGAGTTCGGCCCGAACTCTGCCTCAAGAGCACAAAATAGGTTTTTGATCCAATGGGCTTATGTGAAGCTTTTGGATTTTGGGTAGGGTATAGGTTAAGTCTCAAGATCTCAGCACAACTCAGCTTACATTCGTCTAGACTCAATAAAATTATTAAATTCAGACTCAAAATTGACTTGTATTGCAAAACTGGGCTGTCGTCTGACTTGTGCTGGATGTAGTCTTCATGTGTCGTATTGAATTATCACAAGTATTATTTAGTCAATTTTATCAATATTTGGTTGACTGTGACTTTGTGTCAACAATCTCCCCCATATTGATAATTAACAAAATAATAATTGTATATTCAATATTCATACCTGGACATATTTAAAAAGCATAGCTCCCCCATAATCAGTGCCGAGCTAGCAATATGCTCGCCCGTAATCATTGCTTTGAATCCTGTTGGCCTGATAAGAACATTCTCCCAAAAGCACAGATACAAAGACAAAAATAATATGGAATATACAAATGTCTCCCCCTTTTGGCATTTAGCAATTTACGATAAACAAGTAATAACTGGCAAATACACCAAAAGATAAGAGAAGAAACTGCATATAAACTGATATAACGACTAAATGTCTCAAGAGTCACAACTCATAATAGGTCTAATACAATCAAAAGTGTATAAAAGTAACTAAAATCCAAAGGGCAGAAAGAAACATAAGCTATGATCCTCAGTAGCAGCAGCAAATAGCAGTCCATATCCATCATCAAGCTCGTGAAGGCCCAGCGTCGTCTGATGGATTAGTAAAGAAACGACGTGGGTCCACGAAGGCCGCATCCGGATCCAAGTAGCGAATGACCCAAGGGTCATCGATACGATATCCCTCACGACCAGGGTCCCGCTCCATAGGTATAGGCATGGAAGGATGGCGAGACATGGAGTACCGAATATCATGCAGCGAGTTGCTGATGGCACTCATCTGCAGGGTAGTCCGGTAATCCAGCTGAGTCCAACGATCGTCCTCTAAAGTGAAGCGATCTCGGAGCATAGTCTGAAGAGACTCGAGAGTGGCAGAAGGAGGAGGAGGATCCTGTCCAAGAGGAGGGGCATCTGGCTCATCATCAGAATACTCAGACACGACTGGTGAGCCAATGGCCGCCTGAAGCCTCCGTGCCTTAGAGAGGAACGCAGGAGCAGGTAAGAATGGACACTCATCAAGGGGTACATGAAACGCACGAAAGATCATAGGAAGATATAATGCATAAACCAAAGATCTTGGTTTCTTCCTACAATTAATTATCCAGTCCATCATGGTACGTGGAAGATTAAAAGGAACATGAAAGTGAAGATGATACAAAGCCGAGATTTCAAAATAAGTGACTTCATCGGTGGATCCCGCTTTGGGTAGAATAGTGTTGAAAATGATTCAATAAAGTTCATAAAAATAGGGATTGAGATATTTGGCTAAAAGCTTACGAGGACGTGTGTTAGGGGTACACAAGTCGTCCTTAAAGATTTCAAGTGAAGCCCCATCTGGAAATTAAAATGATCGAGCTTCAACAAGCTTTTCCCATGAGTTTGGCTCTTGGAGTTCAAGGTATTCGGCCAAATCGAAATCGTCAAAAGAGATATCAATTCCCGCAACCCGTGAAGAAATATGTGTATCATCATGGGTGAGGTTGTAGTAGAACATTTGAATAGCACTACGATAAATGACCGAGTTTGTGGTGACAAGTTCATCATGGCAAAGGTCATGAAAAAGTGCATCATATTGAGAGAAAATAGTAAAATTGCTAGGGTGTCCCGCAAATACCGGACGTGTCCGAAAATTACTAAACCAATCATTTGATGCGTCGAGTGATACAAATATTCGATCGTCAAAAGTGTTTGGGTCATGTGGACGTGGAGGATTGAACAACGGATGGATTGGTGGTTGTTGTTCAACGGCCGATGCAACAGGTGGTGCAACTGGCGGTTCAACGCGAGGAGGAGCATTCGACGAGGATGCTCCCTCGGTCCGAAGTCTCTTGCCACGATTGAATAAACATGGAGCCATGACACAATAAAAATAATGAAGGAAATTGAGTATAGAAAAGTATTGAATTATACCTCAAAGTAGTGATGAACAATGAAAGAGAATTGAAAGAGAGGCCTTCTCCTAGAGTTTGGGGAAGAGATGAGCTCTAGAAGGGAAAAACTAGGGTTAGGGTTTTGAGAAAAAGAGTTTGGAGAAGTGGAAAAGGTGACAATGGAGGAGAAGAAGGAGAGGATCCCGAATATAGGTGAAGGGTTTCAATTGGTCGGAATCAATAATGGCCATTGGATCTATAATTTGATCAACGGCTGAGGCTGTTCCCGGTTCTGGAACAGCCAGACCGAATTCGGCCCGCACTCTGGTAAGGGCAGAGTTCGGCCCGAATTCCGAATTCTGGTGACAGAACTGGAATCAGGCTAAAAATTAGTTAAGTAAAAAAAGATCAAAATAAGAGTGAGTATAAATACAAGAACAGATCCAAGTGATAAAGAAAGAATGACAGAGAGTGAACTCGAAGCAGCAAAGTGAAGTTGAAAAGTTTGTATTTCAGCATGTGATAAATACAAATGAACCATGTAATAAACAAGGAATTATGTCATAATTCAATATTTTAAAGCTGCCATGGGTTAGCTGTAGGGGCCGGATCCCAGCTAGCGGTAGTCCTGAGGACTAGTGCACCGTGTCGCTTAGGCTTTTACGCCTTATTGTCAGAAGGGCCCTTTTGGCTTGTACCCATAGCAAGTTCATCATAAGAGTATCATGACATACTCGATATTTATGCAGGTTTATTTTAATCTATAACAGCTTCATCCAAAATTCCAAGTTCACGACAAAGAAAATTGAAGCACTCTTCGGATAATGGTTTTGTAAAGAAATCTGCTAACTGATGATCAGTGTCAATAAATTCTAAGTTAATCGTGCCATTTTGCTAATGATCACGCAAAAAGTGGCGACGTATTTTAATGTGCTTCATACGTGAGTGGCAAATGGGGTTCTTAGTGAGATTTATAGCACTAGTGTTATCACAAAAGATTGGAATGTGCATAAAAGATAAATTTTAGTCTTCAAGGGTTTGCTTCATCCACATAATTTATGCACAACAATGCCCAGCTGCGATGTATTCAGCTTCTGTTATGGAACAACAGAATTCTGCTTTTTGCTAAACCAAGAGACTAAAGCCTTTCCTAATAAATGACACGTACCGCTCGTACTTTTACGGTCGACCTTGCATCCAGCGAAATCAGCATTAGAGTAACCAATGAGGTCAAATAATATCGACTTGGGATACCATAGGCCCACTGTAACCGTACCCTTAAGGTATCGAAAGATACGCTTAACAGCAGTCATGTGTGATTCCTTAGGATTTGCTTGATATCTAGCACACAGGCAAATGCTAAACATAATATCAGGGCGACTAGCAGTTAAATAGAGTAGACTGCCTATCATACCTCGATACTTACGTTGATCTACGGGTTTGCCGCTTTCATATATTTCAAGTTTAGTTGTAGTAGCCATTGGAGTGCTGATTGGTTTGACATTGTCAAGGTCGAATTTCTTCAGCATGTCCTTTGTATACTTCGACTGACAGATGAAGGTTCCATTTGACATTTGTTTCACTTGCAGTCCAAGAAAGTAGTTGAGCTCCCCCATCATGCTCATCTCAAACTCGGTCTGCATACACTTGGCAAAATCTAGACAGAGGGTTTCATCAGTAGAGCCAAATATAATATCGTCTACGTATATTTGTACTAAAAGAATAATGTCTTTGAAAGATTTTATGAAAAGTGTGGTGTCCATTTTTCCTTTTGAAAAACCTTTCTCAAGTAAGAAATTGCTTAGCCGTTCATACCAAGCTCTAGGGGCTTGTTTGAGGCCATATAGCACTTTCTTCAGCTTAAAAACATGGTCGGGAAATTTGTGATTTTCAAAGCTAGGAGGTTGTTTCACATAAACTTCCTCCTTAATAAATCCATTCAAGAAAGCACTTTTAACATCCATTTGAAATAATTTGAAATTTTAAAAATTTGCAAATGCACAAAGTATCCGAATGGATTCCAATCTAGCAACAGGAGCATACGTCTCATCGTAGTCGATACCTTCCTCTTTGTTGTATCCTTGGGCTACTAGACGAGCTTTGTTGCGTGTGACTGAACCATCTTCATTCGCTTTGTTTCTAAAAACCCATTTAGTACCAATAATCGAGTGATTAGCCGGTCTAGGAACGAGTCCCATACTTGGCTCCTCTTGAATTGGTTGAGTTCCTCTTGCATAGCAGAAATCCAAAATTCATCATTGAAAGCTTCTAAAATGTTTTTCGGCTCAGTTTGTGAAATAAAGGCAGTGCTAGCAATAGAGTCTCTTAATGATGATCTAGTAGTTACTCCACGTGAAACCTCACCGATTACCAAATTTTCTGGATGTGACGGCTTGAAAGAGAATTTCTTTGGCAAGCCCTCCAGAGAATTGGTTTCGGTTGTGGTATTCATTGGAGTAGAAGTTGATGGCTCAACATCATCATCAAGAGTAGCTGCTGCACTGTTATCTTCATCAAAAGTCACATTTGTAGACTCTTCCACAATTAATGAGCATTTGTTAAATACTCTATATCCCTTGCTCTTGGCAGCATAGCCAAGAAAAATACCATCGTCAGCTTTGGCATCAAATTTGCCTAAGTTGTCTTTGGTGTTAAGGATAAAACATCTACAACCAAAAACTCTAAAATAAGAAACATTTGGGGTTCTTCCAAACAAAAGCTCATAGGGTGCTTTCTTCGTAATAGGACGAATAAGCACCCTATTTAAAATGTGGCATGCTGTACTGACAGCTTCAGCCCAAAAGTATTTCGGAAGTGAAAACTTGTTCAACATGACTCTAGCCATATCGCCAAGAGTCCTATTCTTCCGCTCCACAACACCATTTTGTTGAGGAGTTCTTGGACAAGAAAACTCATGATCAAAACCATTAGAATCACAAAACTTTCAAAATCAGAATTTTCGAATTCGCCTCCATGATCACTTCAGATTCGAGTAATCATGTAGCCTTTTTCGTTTTGAACTTTCTTAACAAAAATCTTAAAAACCGAAATAGCATCACTTTTATTTGTAAGAAAGAAAATCCAAGTAAATCTAGAAAAGTCATCAACAATAACAAAGACATAGAGTTTTCCACCAAGATTGGCTACTCTACTAGGGCCAAATAAATCCATATGGAGTAGTTACAAGGGTCTAGTAGTACTTACAGAGTTAATTGAATGAAATGAGGACTTGGTTGCCTTATTCAATTCACATTCGGCACATACCGTGTCCTTTTTGAATGTGATATCGGGCAAGCCTCTAACTAGCTTCTTAGTCGATAGCCTGGATATAGTATCCATGTTGGCATGACCAAGACGCTAGTGCCATAGTAATCTTTCATCCTTATGAGCATATAGGCATCTACCTGCATTATTAGTATCTCTAGACAAATAGAAAATATAAATATTATCCTCTCTTATTCCTTCAAAAACGATGTCTCCTGTTGACCTATCATAAATAAAGCATTTATTTTGTCCAAAGTTAATGTCATATCCATGGTCAGCAAGATGACTGATGCTGAGCAGGTTATGCTTTATCTCGGTCACTAGGCAGACATCTTTTATTACGAGAGAGGGAGGATGACCAATAATACCATTACCTATAATGTAACTTTTAGGTTGTTGTCGAAGGATACATATCCTTCTCTCTTCATCGATAGTGATGCGAAAAGATTTGCATCTTCCGTCATATGCCGCGAGCATCCACTATCGAGAATCCACTTACTCTTAGTTGAGGAGGGAAGGTCCACCTACATCAAGAGTAGATGTGACCTTTGGTACCCAAGTTCTTGAGGGTTTTGAAAAGTTAGTTTTCGGAAACCATGCATATATCTTTCTATCTACTAATCTTCTAATTCTACATTGTAGTGAAATATGTCCATGTCAACCACAATAAGTACATATAGCATTCCTATTTATGTTAGGAGCATGCATATGATGTTTATGAGTAGAGTGATGTGGAGTAGCATGATGATATATAGAGTTAGCATGGTGATGATGTCTATATGTTGAGTGATGTGGAGCAGTATGGTGATAATGTCTATATGGAGTAGCATGGTGATGATGTCTATATGGAATAGCATGGTGATGATGTCTATATGTAGAGTGATGGTGATTTTGTGTAACATAGTGATGGTTGTATCTATGTGTAGCATGATGATTCTGTGACATATGAGAATTATTTCTACGTACATGTGGTTTGTGTGCATTATAAAAGTGTGTGTATATGTAAGCATGATTATGAGCTGCAAGTGGATGACGTGGTTGACTAGTATGAGTAGTGTCATGCTTTGTGTGTGTCTCATGTGATTGGGTTTGAGGTTGAGCAACCTGTTTTCCTAATTTAGTCTCTAATTTCTTAGAGACAGCCTGCAGTTCAGTAATCTTAGCATTCAAACCATATATCTTAGTAATAGAAATCTTGTGTCTACTCTTTTCTTCTGCAAGCTCTGTGTTGAGTGTTGTGATTTCTTGTGTTTGTTGTTTAATACGTGCTTCGGCATCATGTAAGCTTATTTTAAGCTTAGATACCTCATTTGTGACATCCGTGGGTGAAGTGTCTCTAATGTTATCAAGCAGTAAAGAAAGTCTTTGAATTTTGACTTCATGACTTTTGATCTTTTCCAAGGCATGTTTGTATTTACCAATGACCTTTTTGTGATCATTAAGTAAATCGGTAAAAGCATCGCCAAGTTCATCAAAAGTGAAGTCATCACGAGTTTCGTTTGATATCTTGTCGGACGTTGCCATTAGACACACATTTGCTGTGTCTTGAGGAGAGTCCTTTTCTTCTTCGGAGTCACTAGCTTCGCTTTCATGCCAAATGCTTGTGTTGGCATATTCCTTTGAGGAAGTCTTCTTGTATGGTTTCTCATAGCGGTTGCTCTTCTTTAAGTATGGACAGTCTTTTTGGACATGTCCCGTCTTCTTGCAACCATAGCAGGTTGACTCTTCTTCGTCGTCTTCTTGTGGTTCCTTCTTTCTTCGGTTAAAGAGAAGGAATTTCTTGAAGTTACGGACAAGGAGAGCTTGATCATCACCTTCCGAGTTATCATCATCCGTCTCTTCGAAGTCAGTCCTTCGTCGGTGAGCTTTGAGGGCGATCTCCTTATCCTTAGGAGCAGGCTCTTCGAAGTCCTTGAGATCAAGCTCATGAGTCATCAGCTTTCCCATCAAGGTCTCCATGGACATAGTTGTGAGATCATTTCCTTCTATGATGGCTGTCACCTTAGGATTCCAAACCTTTGGTAGCCCCCTAAGTAGCTTGCGAATCTTCTCGTGATTTGAATATTATTTATCGAGCGAAGACAGGGGATTGATGATGTCGAGGAATCTTGTGAACATTTGCGTGATCGTCTCATTTGGCTTCATCTCGAAAGCCTCATATTCTTGAGTGAGACGGCTTATCTTTGATTCCTTGACTTGGGTGGTTCCTTCATGCGTCACTTCTAGAACTCTCCATACTTCGTGAGAGGTGGTGCATGTTGAGACCCTGTTGAACTCATTCATGTCTATAGCATAGAATAAAGCATTAACAGCTCTCGCGTCTAGACTTGCCTATTTCTTCTCCTCGTCAGAATATTTGTCATGTGATTTCTCAACGAGATCACCATTGACAACTATCTTGGCGGACTTTTTGTAACCATCGGTGACGATAGTCCACAGGTCGAAGTCTAGCAACTTGAGATAAAAGCTCATCCTTGTTTTCCAATAGGTGTAGTTAGTTCCATCAAATAGGGGAGGCCTATGAGTGGACTGCCCTTCACCGTGATTAGAAATCAAGGATTATGTGGTTGCCATGGATCAGCTCTAGGATGTTAGTCCTTGTTGAGAGAACAGAGCTCTGATACCAATTGAAGAACAGATGGCAACTCTAGAGGGGGGTGAATAGAGTTTATAACGATAATAGCCAATTAAAAATTAAACTCTTTCACAAGCCAAAAATTAATCAGAGTAAATGCGGAAATAAATAAGGAACAAGAAAGCATATGCAAACACAGCCAATTTTAACCTGGTTTTCTTCGTGGAGGACTAGTCCAGGCCTGAGAACTCTAGCTCAGGATTAAATCTACTATTTGTGAAATAGTAGTTACACCCCGTGCCTTTTCTTCAGAAGAGCACGCCAACTTCTTACAAAGGATCGCAGTGGCGATGCTTGGAATTTTCCAAGCGATTTCTTGAACTCTTGCACAAACTCCTAACTGAGAGATGCTGATCACTTGAGGCTTAGGGAGCTTGTGGCTAGTAGATGAAGAAGGGTATGGCTTGTATTGAGCTTTAGAGAGAAGAGAAGAGAAGATTGGATGAATGAAAATGAAAGAATTCATGGCCTATTTATAGGATACTAGTAGGCAGAATTCGGCCAGAATTCTGCTAGGAATTTTCAAAAATATTTGGCCGTTGGACAATTAGCAACCAGCCAACCCTAAAAATTAGGGTGCTGATTTTTAGGGGACAGAGTTCGGCCCGAACTCTGTGTGGAGGCAAAGTTCGGCCCGAACTCAGTCTCCAGAGCACAGAATAGGTTTTTGGTCCAATAGGCTTATGTGGAGCTTTTAGATTTCGGGTAGGGTATAGGTTAAGTCTCAAGATCTCAGCACAACTCAGCTTACATTCGTCTAGACTCAATAAAATTATAAAATACAGACTCAAAAATGACTTGTATTGCAAAACTGGGCTGTCGTCTGACTTGTGCTGGATGTAGTCTTCATGTGTCGTATTAAATTATCACAAGTATTATTTAGTCAATTTTATCAATATTTGGTTGACTGTGACTTTGTGTCAACATAGGTGTCCCTCTATTAAAAGTCCAAAAAGCCCCACTAGTCCTATTTAATTATTATTAGGAAAAGGGTTTAAGGTTGAGGCTATTTTAGTCATGGTTTAAGTCTCTAATCAAACTAAACCTATCCATGAATAATTAGTCTAACCCACCAACTAAAAATAATGTCATGTGGGCCATGCCTAACTAATGTGTGGGTCCCACTAGAGTCAAAACTACCCCGGGTCCCCGATACAAGTCGGATTGAGTTGAAATTCGAACCCAACTCAAATAACCCCAAAATAATATCATAAATAAATAAATAATTCCAAAATTATTATAAAGTGGAAAATGACCAAAATACCTCTGTCCATGAAAACTGGGGATGACAAATCTATCCACCTTAAAAAAAATTTGTCCTCAAAATTAAAACAAGCAAACACCAAAATCACATGCAGAAACATAAAAAAAATTATACCTCAGGGCTCGAAGAGATAAGGGAAACGCTCCCGCATGTCGTCCTCTCTCTCCCAGGTAGACTCACCTGGAGAGTGATGCCTCCATGCAACATGAACCAAGGGTATAACCTGGTTCCGGAGCACCTTCCCCTACGATCCAGAATCTCCACTGGTTGCTCTGGATAGTGAAGAGTAGGCCCCACCTCGATCGCTGAATGGTCCAATACATGGCTGGGGTCTGCCACCTACTGCCTCAGCTGTGACACCTGGAACACGTTGTGTACCCCCTCTAGCGTAGGTGTCAAGTCTAGTCGATAAGCCACTGCACCGACCCTCTCAAGGATAGTGAAAGGTCCGATGTAGCGCGGACTAAGTTTCTCGTCTCCGCCAAAGCGAATCGTGCCCCGTCTCGGAGAAATCTTCAGGAACACCAAAGCACCAGCCTAGACATAAAACAAACTCAGCACACAGGACAAATAAATCACAAGCATCACATACCGGAACTGAAACTAACCTCGAACTCTAACGGTCTCCGATGGCTATCGGCCCAATGTCGCTGCCTATCCTGAGCCACCCGAAGTCTGTCTCTAATCAACCTGACCTTCTCAGCTGCATCCCTAACCATCTCTGGTCCAAGCAGCACTCTCTCGTCGACATCGTCTTATGATAAGGGAGTACGGCATCTCCGTCCGTATAGTGCCTCGAATGGCGACATCACTATACTGGCCTGATAGCTGTTGTTGTAAGCAAACTCTACCAGGTGAAGATGGTCCTTCCAAGAACCCCCGAGATCAAGCACACACGTGCGAAGCATATCCTCCAAAGTCTGGATAGTCCTCTCTGACTGTCCCTCTGTTTGTGGATGATAAGCGGTACTAAACTTAAGCAAGGTGCCCAAGCTAGTCTACAAACTCCTCCAGAAGTGGAAAGTGAAACAACTATCCCGGTCTGAAACTATGCTCACAGGAACCCCATGCAATCGTACGATCTGACGAACGTACAGCTCTGCAAGCCTCTCCGTAGACAACCCTACCTTGAAAGGCAAGAAGTAGACCGACTTGGTCAATCTAGCAACTATGACCCAAATTGCATCTTTCCCTCCAAGAGATCGTGGAAGTCCGGACACAAAGTCCATGGTGATGTGCTCCCACTTCCACTCAGGAATGGGTAGTGGCTGTAGCAACCCACCAGGCCTCTGTCTCTCGGCCTTCATTTGCTGACATACCAAGCAGCGAGATACAAACTGAGCTACCTCGTACTTCATGCCGTACCACCAAATGTGCTCCCTCAGATCTCTGTACATCTTATTGGCCCCAGGATGCATAGAGTACTGAGAGCGATGTGCCTTCTGAAGAACCTTCTTCCGAAGCTCTCCACTCGGAACGCACAGTCTAGCACCGTGCCACAGCGACCCATCTACGACAATAGAGAAATCGTCGAGCAACCCTGCCCACACCTGCTCTCTGATGCTCCTCAGGGAAACATAATCATACTATGCTGATCTGACTCTGTCCATCAACTCAGACTGAATCTGTAAGCCCCACATCTGCACCTCTATGCCCAGAATAATCATCTCGATTCCCAAACTGTCCAGGTCAGCCAAAAGTTGAAGATTTGCCATCAGATACATAGCTACTGGATACCTGCTTAAGGCATCTGCAACTACGTTAGCCTTTTCTGGTTGGTACTGCAGGCAATATCGAAATCCTTCATCAGCTTGAGCCAATGTCTCTGTCGCATGTTCAGCTCCTTCTGAGTGAACACGTACTTCAAGCTCTTGTGATCAGTGAAGATATCAACCCGCTCTCCATACAAGTAGTGTTTCCACAACTTCAAGAAAAAGATAACAGCGGCCAACTCCAGATCGTGAGTCGGGTATTTCTTCTCATGAAGACGTAACTGCCTAGATGCATAGGTAATCATTTCCTCTGCTGCTAAAAAACATAACCCAAACCCCTGCCAGAAGTGACACTGTAGATCGAGAAACCACCGGTCCAAGATGGTAATGTCAAGATCGGAGCTGATGTCAACCTCTTCTTCAGTTCATCGAAGGCGGCCTGACACTCCTCAATCCAGACGAACTCTACGTCCTTTCCGGTAGTAGCCAGCCAAACCCAGAAAGCTTCGAATCTCAGCAACTGAACTGGGTATAGACCAAGACACTACCGCTGTAATCTTCTTCTTGTCCATTGAGATCCCGTGCTCGGTCACAACATGACCCAAGAACTCGACCTGGTCAAGGAAGAACTCGTACTTCAAAAGCTTTCCTTATAACTGCTCCTTCCTCAGAGTCTCGAGCACAATCCTCAGATGCTCTTCGTGCTCCTCCAGCGTCTTCGAGTAGACCAAGATGTCATCTATGAAGACCACCATGAACTTGTCAAGATACTGATGGAATACCTTGTTCATTAGGTTCATGAACACTGATGGGGCGTTGGTCAACCCAAATTGCATGACAGTGAACTCGTACTGGCCGTACCGAGTCTGAAAAGCCGTCTTCGGAACGTCTTCCCGCTTTACCTTTAGCTGATGATAACCGGACCTCAGGTCTATCTTCGAAAACACCTTCGCACCGTTCAACTGATCGAACAAGTCGTCAATCCTCGGCAATGGATACTTGTTCTTGATAGTGAGGTTGTTGAGCGCCCTGTAATCGATACACATGCATATCATACCATCCTTCTTCGGTACAAACAGAACTGGTACTCCCCAAGGTGATGAACTGGATCTGATGAATCCCTTGTCCTGTAGCTCTTCGACTTGCTTCTTCAGCTCTGCCAACTCGCTGTTGTTGACCCTATAGATGTGCTGTGAAATAGGCTCAGCACCCGGTACTAAGTCTATAGAGAATTCAACGTCTCTATCTAGCGGCATCCCAGGCAACTCCTCGGGAAAAACATCCATAAAATCAGCTATAAATGGATGCGGCAATGCCTACCCCGCCAGCAAAGCTCCATAGAACCCATCTTCCGGCTCAGCTGCTCCTCTGGCAAAAACAATCTCTGGCTCTTCCAGCGGCCTAAACAGAATCCTACCTCTTCTACAGTCTATACTAGCGTGGTGCATGATCAACCAATCCATTCCGAGTACCACGTCGTACCTCAGAAGGGGCATTACGAGCAAGCACGTGCTCAAATCTTGGCCTCCTAACGTAACTCTCCGCCCCTTGCAGATATTATTAACCTGGATGATGCCTTTCCCAGTCAATATCTTACAAGTCCTACCCATATACTCAACAATAATATTGTGTCTCAGAACAATGGAAACAGACACAAAACTATGAGTGACACCAGAATCAAACAAGGTAAAACCATGGAATGAATCAAGGAGAACGTGACCTGCCACAACATCACCCACTGGCTCTGCCTCCTTCTCTACTGTCAAGGCGAATACTTTTCCCATAGCTGCTCCCCTCTGGTGCTGTACAAAGTGCTGTTGCTGGGTCTGAAGTGGAGGACCTCTCTGCTGAACTGCTGGTCCTCTAGCCTGCTGCATTCTGTCCTGGCCTCCTCGGACTCCACGAACATGGCAATCCTTCAGCTGGTGGTCGGGCGCCCTACAGTATAGACATACGCCCAACCTCTTCCTACAGGCCTCTCGAGTGTGCCCTGGCTTCCCGCAGAAAGCACACGGAGTAGCCTGCCTCTGGTCCTGTCACTAGTGCTGCTGGGTACGCGCTGGTGCCTGCTGAATTTGTAACTGAGGGTGCTTCGTCGGCCCCGCACTAGAGTTCGCACCTAGAACATCATTGCCCCTCTTCGGCTTGAGGCTGAAGTCCTCCTCTGCTATCTGCGCCTCCAACAGTATCTGCTCGAAGGTCGCATTGCGTCGCCCAGAAGTACGAGTGCGAGCCGCATGAATAAGACCCCTGTGTAACTTGTGGGCCTTATACCCCTCATTCTGGATCAGATCTGGTACAAACCTACTCAGATGGAAGAACTTCGCTGCATACTCGTCCACCGACGAGTTCCCCTGCAGCAATTCGATGAACTGTCCCTCCAGAGCTATCAAAGCCACATCGAGGTAGAACTTCTCCTTAAAGAGCCGCCTGAAGTTCTCTCATGTCAAACCCCTCACCGATGCACGAGGATCTGTACGAAACCAAGTCAGGGCTATATCGAAAAACTGACTCGCTACAGACGTCACCCAAAGCCCTTTCGGGACCTCTGCTAACTCCAAGCTCCGCTGGACATCCTCCAACCAGTCATCCGCATACAGGATACCCTCGGTACCCTTGAAGTCCCTCGGGTTCATCTTCCTGAAATCTAGGCATGTGCCAGGCCTCTCCTGACCCTGCTGCTGAACTGGGGCAACCTGAACTGTACCCGGTACAACCCTCTGTACTGCTGCCATCGCCAGCTGGTGGGAGTTCTCCATGCTCTGCCGTAACACCTCTGTCTGTTAATGCTGTGCCTCGGCCTGGGCCCTCTGGGTCTGCAACATCTGCTGTAGAAGGGCCATCATCTGTTGTGTATCAGTCGGTAGCGGAGGCGACAGTAGAAGAGTCTCAGAAATGACTATGGACGGTCCCGCTGCTGGAGGTGGAAGACCTCCTGGAACCGTCGCTGCTACTCCCGCTTGAAGGACAGGAACTGAGGTGGCAACCCCCTCAACTACAGCTCCCTCAACCGGAGGTGGAAGTCCTACCGGATTGGGCCTCTCTGAAACAGCACTAGATCCTGCTGCCTGAGAGCGAGTAACCGTCATCCTCAGGATGGATTGAAGAAAGGAATCAATATGGCACATGATAGGGAATATCAAAGAAGGATAATTAAATTCAATACAAAAGAGTTGTCATGGTAATCAAAAGATCAAAAATTTCCTAAAATATGATTGAGTAACTCCTATCATATCCTAGATCCTACGTCCTAATCGCAAGCTCGTAATTAGTACTCTAAGTCGAGCACCATTACGAGATCGCACTAATTACGACACAAATCTGCATGGGCCACCACAAAAACGTGTTACGACCCACACCCTGATTAGGGGCACGAGCACGTGGTTACGTCTAGCCTACGCCGCAAAAATCGGCAGTAGAACGCTGTATATAATGTCTGTAAATACTACGACTAAATAGTATAAAGGTACCTGTACAGTATATACACTCCGAATGGAGGTGACATAGCAATACAGTCTCAATCACAAGATAAAACTCAAGTAGATAGTACAGAACAGAAATATGATAGATGAAAATAGAAAATAAGTTCAAGATCCCACACAAGCCCAAGATATACACAACATCACAGAGTCACATAATATAATATAGAATACTACAGTCTGAAAGTACTAGCTGGATCACAATCCAGGCAAACCTAACTAAGCTACACTACTCTAGGTGTGCAAAGTCTAGTGGCTCTACTATCAGGCCACGGTTCTGGACTACTCCATCTAACACGAGCCCATAATAGGTCGGGCAGTCTGCCTCAGAGTCATCTGTAATATATCAATAGTATCCTGTCAGGAAAATGAGGTAGTACAAACACTAACAGCAGTTCCATATGAATTGACACATTCTATAAGAGACAGTATAATGAAATACAAGACAAAGATATATGATGACTTGGGAACCATTCAGAAGCTAAGTTACAACCCTTAAACCAAACAAGGACCGTGGTTGTAACCCTTCTCCCGAATAGAACTTAGCCTCCAATCAAGGTATAGCATAAAGGCATGTAGAACATGTGAGTAAATGAATATCATAACATAGTGAGAAAAGTACTGAAAGTAGAACTGAGCAGGATATAAGATACGATAAATAAATATAAAATATGTCTTGAATTATTAGAGCGTTATGTGATCGGCTTTAGGCATGTTACATGATAGATTATCTACTTGGCCCGGCAATCACAAGAAAATCTCTGGAACGGGTCATGCCGGCCAACCTGGATAACAAGCACACGGAGGAATCTTCTACACCCTACGTGAGGTGAGAGTGGCACAAGCATAATAGTGACAGGAGGCTTTGATCACATAACCACTAATAATTCCTCCATCCCCGAATAATATTACGGATCCGGACATGGTACATCATGACACAGGATTCAAAAGCAGGGGGCCAGCCTACTCCCAAATCGATGTTTATACCAGTACAGGAAACAAGAAATATCACGTACCAATATACCAAGAAAGTCTAGGAATAACATCTCATGACAGGATCCGACGTATACTAGTCCGTGAACTATCGTGACTGGAAATCGAGTAAGACACTACAACTGAATCGGATATAGCAGATATCAAGACAATAAAAACTATCAGTAAATGTACTCGCCTGTGGTCCTGAGCTGATAAGGTGACCAGACGCTCAGAGTAATCACAGACCTAAAATGAGATACTACAAGTCAAACAGGGTTTTATAATGAAAAGGAAACTAATTTAAGTCATGATATGCAAGTCTAAGTCAAACTAGGTCAAACTGGATCAAACTGGGTCGAACTGGGTCATACTTGTTCAAACTAGGTCATACTAGGTCACTGGGAGTCAATTCAAGTCAAACTAGGTCAAACGGGGCCAAAGGTTGACTTACAGTTGACTTTTGGTCAACAGGTCAACCCTGGTCAACTTTGGTCAACCCTAGGTCAACCCTAGGTCAAACTAATCTAATATTGACCAACTCTTGATTTTTAGTCAACTGGTCAACTCTGGTTTGGTTTCGGTCAATTTTAGGTCAAGCGTTGACTTAAAGTTGACTTTCGGTCAAAAAGTCAACTCTTTGTCAACGGGGGTCAAGACTAGCCTAAACTACCCTCATCTAGTCATTACCTACCAAGACAACCTATTTCTAAGCCCATCTTAGAAGTCAAACGCAATACCTTAATTATACCCCATTACCTACATTTACCCTTCACAAGGTAAATACCAATACCTTGCACATACCAAGGTAAACCACTCTAACCTTGGAATACTAACCTAGGCTTCCTAGGATAGATAGACACTAACCTACCTAAACATTACCAACCATAAAATCCTAGTACCTAGCTTATCTAACCCATCTTATGACACATGTTGGTTATCTCAACATTACCTTAAGTATCATAAGATACTCTATAGTATCTTAGGATACCATTCCACAAAACCCACTTCCATCCTCCATCTCCAACTTGGTATTCTAATACCAAGTCTAATTATCACTCCCTAACTTCTAACCCATTAGGATACTACTATAACACTAACCTATCTCAAATCACGACTCACTCACACACACAATACTCACTCACTCACTCACAATATAGGCTCACATAGTGCCACACTTAGGCTGACACATAGGCTCACATAGGGATCACATATAGGCTCACATAGGGCTCACATATAGGCTCTGTAAAACCCATTATTTTGTATTAATTATTTAATAGAGTTTGGTAGTATTATTATTAGCGTTTTCTAAAAATTATTATTATTACTATTAATTATTTTGAGTGCAAAAGATTTTGGAAAAAAATTATTATATTAATAACATGGCTTTTGATTGTTGAGCCCGAGCCCAAATTCAAACCCAGTCCAGTCCTATTCCTTAAAAATCTGATTGGTCTTTCATATAATAATAAAATAGATATTTTTCCTTGGGAGCCGGTCCAAACTTAGACCAGATCCTACTTTCCCCCACCCACGTATTCACACGTTCTCCCACCTCTCCTTAACTTTCTCTTCTTCTCTCACAACTTCCTCACAATTTCTAACAACAAAACCTTTCTCTCTCTCACAGAACCAAATCTCAATCTCTCCCTCACTCTCCTCTCTGGGAGAAAACCCAACCCAGAACCCTAGCCCCTCCCGACCGAGCGCCGACCTCCCCGCAGCGGCACCCCGACCGCGGCGATCTCCGCGCGCGGCGCCCGCCGTCCGCGCCGTTCTCCGCCCCTCGGCCGACCATCTCTTCCCCGCGGCCGCGCCCTCCAGCGACCGTAGCCGCGCCCGTCCTCTGACAGCACCGCCCGACTCCAGAGCGTCCCCGTCGGCTCTCCGCCCGACCGTCGGCCCTTTGGCCGTGCCCCTGTTCGCGGCGATTCCCGAGGCCAAACCCCCTCAAGCCCTAGATCCGGCCGACCGTCGACTCCGGCGCTGGCCTTGGTCGACCGGCTCCCCGCGCCTTCTTCCGCGCTGTCCCCGCGGGATCCGGCCGCCGACAGCCTCCAGCGTCGCCAAGTTCCGCGGTGCCCTCCGCGGTACCCATTGGTTGTCCCCGTGGACCCGTCTCCCGCCGATCTCGGCCTTTTTCCCGCTGTCTGTGGCGTTCGCAGCGCATCGTAGCGCTGTCCGGAGACTCTCGAGTCCATGACGGCGCGTCCCGAGTCCGAGGCCACCCTTCGGACTCCGTCATCGAGCCCCTCGGTAATTTCTTGATAATCAGAGTAGTTCGTCCCTCCCGTGTCGAGTCTATGATGAGAATCGGTCCCCGGATTTCCTCTCGGGAATCCGGTTAGCTGCGTTATATTTTCGTTTAGCCGCGTTAGTTTATTTTCCCGTGTTTTACTTGCTGGGTTGGTGTGAATTGGTTGATTATGAGATTCCCGGACTTTTCGGGAAATTCGGTGGAATTGGAAATTATTTTTGTGGTGTGGAAATTATTTTGGTGGATATTTCTATGGACTATTTTGGTTGGAAATGGGTTTTCCCTGGTTTGGGACATTTTGCAGGTGTTTGTTGGCGCGCTTCCCAGTTTTGGGTTTATCCCGGAATAGAGGAAGTGCTGTCCAAATTTTTATGAAATTATATTCTTATTAATTTCAAAACTGGCTTTCGAAAATGAATTTCCAAAACCGATTTTCGGGCGACGACCGTACCGGTCTGTGGGCCCCGGCGAAATGCAAACGCACCGGTCCGACCGGACGTTGAGGCATAAACCGAAATTTGAGGAATGGACCGAGTCTGAGACTCTTAGCTTATTTTAATTATTTTAATTTTTATAGTCTTTTGATTCCCGCATTTTAATCATTTAATTTCAGTTATTTTCTTATTTATGTAAAAGAAAATTGTACCGGGCATAAGCCCACCCAAGGACCAGTAGCTGTGCCCATGTATTTGTGTAGCGTAGCTATTTTCTTTTCTTTTTCTGGTGGATGTGATTTGGGTGGATTTTGGATTGATTGCATATTCGTAGTTTAGGACGTAACTTACGGGTTAATTACGAAGTTAACTAAAATGAATAAAATAATGTTAATTCACAGTTTATCACTAAAAAGAAATTGTATTTTAATATTACAAAACACAAAGTTTTCCAAATCATAATTGATTCTCGCGATTTTCCAAATTGTATTTGATTTTCGGGATTTTCCAAATAAACCAATTAACCGGCCTAACCAACGCACGTAGTTGCGACGTAACCGTTAGCTGTAATAAATACAACTTAAAACCTGACTAGGACTCACTACTAGATATTGCAACTAGCACATTTAGTCTGGTTATTCAGGGATCTAAGTCGAGTTCTCAACTGTAGGAACTCGAAGTTACAACTGACGTTCTTCCTCGGTACCGACTCGTCCTTCCAGTCAATCTAATACAAGGCAAGTTACGATTTGTGTATTCCTGTATTTTATTTAGTAAAGTTAAGATGCATGTTAAACCACACTGCTGGCACGGAACTCTACCGACTGTTACTGTTACTGAATCTGGGACTGGGGGAATAGTGTAGACGTTTATGACCAAAGCCCCTACTGAACTGACTGTGTTAGCTTACCCCTCTCACACACGGGGATAAGCCATATCGTATCGCTAGGATACTACTGATCAACCCAAGCCGGTCATAGACGTTTACATATTCAAATCACACTGAACTGTTTTAAACTGCTGAAAATACTATTTCAAACTGTTTACCCTGCACTTTTCAATTACTACTTAAATTATGAGATGCATATTTCGTTCTTGCTCCCTCCTGACTGGAGACAACATTTTAGGTAACACTGAGGATGACGAGCTATTCTTTAATAGCTATTTTGACTCGGTTCTCTTCCCTGCGATGGTACCGGAGTCTTCTCCGGGGGAACGCTGAACCTGGAACAACTGAACCAGATGCTTAGATAGTTTCCCTTTCCAGCATTTTTGTTTTGGAGTTTGTATTTATTTCTGCATATCTATTTCCAGATGTATTTTGAATATTTTATTTAACAAAGTTTCAATTCCGGATAGAACAGTTGTGACAAATGTATCTGTGTTGTTGTATGGTTACCTGCTACTGAACAGCTTACTGCCGCCGTCTCAACAACGGTGCAGGCTGGGCATGATCCGACTAGACCCAAATAGTTGGGATCGGGTCGTGACATGTTTTCAGTGGTGGCCCATGCAGGTCGACAACAACAACTTAGGAAAACCTATCTAGAAACAATTAGAACACTAAAACATTGATTTGTCACGACATAGGTCCGATTTATATATAAATAAATATTTTTGCTTGAATATAGATCGGTAGGCTACCTTGCTTATGTGTGCGTCCTAATCCTTCCAGAGAATGACCGTTGACCAAATCCTGCTAGCGATAAGGTGTCATCTCCGAATCTTACCCCATCTCCTCAACCAAGCCCAGGGTCTTTCCCTCGCGGCTGTTGACTGTCCGCATAATGCAACCAGTGAAGTTTTTCCTACACTGGCGACTCCTACCTCATCTCCAACTGAATTGCATTTTCCTGGTGGATTATTCATTTTTGTTGCTCCACCAGTACCAGCAATCATCTTCCAAATGGTTGTCCTATTTCAAGAAATCCTGGAGTTCCAGAAAGCTCAAGATGAAGCCCAGCAGGAACAGAAGAATATCACGAGAGAAGACATGAAGAACGTCATGATGTAGCCTTAGTTATCTCCAACCAAGTTAGAGCAGAACTTTTGTCCTAGGAAGGATACCCTTGAATCTAGAAGATATTTGGGTTCCATCGAGTATTCTACTTTCCGGCAGCCTTGTCGTAAGAAGCTATGGGCTTGTAACTATTGCAATAGGCCTGGTCATCAGGTCGATAGTTGCCGCAAGAGATTGGGACAATGTTTGGCATGTGGATCTGCTGAACATCGGATAAAGGACTGTCCCTTATCTTTCCATCAAACCAGAGCTCATATCCCAGCAACACCTGTTAGGCCACAACCTAGGGACCCTCTTTCTATCCAGCAGACCCTGCCCCTTACAATAAGGCATGATGCATACTCGAGGTTCATAGAAAAGGAAGCAGTTGGAGACTGCTCATACAAGAGCCAGAACCATGAGGAATAGTACCTAGAACCGCTGTATAGCATCATCTTTTTGGAAGTTGTAACAGGATGTCCTTAGATCAATCATAAGAGTTTTTGCTGTAATTCTCCACATGAATAGAAGTTTTTAGTTACACCCTTATGGCAGATGTTTTTCCTGATAGTCTCCCCGGATTATCCCAGATCTAGACATAGGATTCACCCTTGACTTAGTCCCTGGCTCTTTCCCTATTTCTAAAGGATGGTACAGAGTAAACCCGAAGGTGGCCAAGAAGATGAAGGACCAGATCAATGAAGGCTCTAGGATTTATTCAGAGTGGAACTTTACCTTAGGGAGTATCTATCTTGTTTTTGCCCAAGAAGTATGGAACAACGGATGTGCATCGATTACCAGACACTAAAGAACAAGTACTTTCTGCCCGGATCGAGGATCTGTTTGATCTGGTTATGTGGAGATAGGTGTTTCGAAGTTTGACTTAAGATTTGACTACCATCAAATCAAAGTCAGGAAAGAGGACATTTCCAAGACGACGTTTAAACACCAAGTATGGGTAGTTTCTTTGGTCAGGACGTTAGACTGGCAAATGCTTCTGCTGTGTTCATGAATCTCATGAACAGAGATTTTCATGAGTATTTGAATCAGTTTATCTTCTCCATAGATAACATCCTGATATATTTGAAGACTGAAGAAGAGCATGAAGAACACCTGAGGGAGTTTGGAAACTTTGGGGAAAAAGAAGTTTTATGGTAAGTTATCTGAACGTGGATTTTTGACAAGGTGGACTTTTGGCCATGTTGTCAAGAGAAGAAATTTCGATGGAAGATAGCTGTTGTTGAAGAGTGGTATACCCCAAGTTTAAATCGGAAGATTCTTGAACTTGGCCGGCTACTATCAGAAGTTCGTGAAGGATTTCGCCAAGATTGCTGAGCCGATGACGAAGCTCACTTGGAAGAATGAAGAGTTCATATGGTCTGAAGCGTGCCAGTCTGCTTTTGAGGAACTGAAGAAGAGGCTCACTACTGCACCGGTACTTGCGCTACTCGCAGGTACCGGAGGATTCTCAATCTATAGTGATGCTTCCGGAAAAGGACTGGGCTGCGTTCTTCAACAACATGGGAAAGTAATCGCTTACACATGTAGGCAACTACAGACTCATGAGAAGAATCATCCCACGCCTAATTTGAAATTTGCTGCAATTATCTTTACTTTGAAGCTATGGAAGCATGATTTTTATGGAAAGGGAGTGAAATATATACGGACTACAAAAGTCTGAAATATGTCTTCACTCAGAAAGGGCTGAATGTTAGACTAGGAATCTGGCAGAAGCAGATGAAGAATTTCGACATCAACCTGCAGTACCATTCAGGTAAGGCTAATGTGGTCGCTGATGCACTTGGTCGATACTGATGGCAAAATTTTTAACCAAGGACTAGCACCTGCTAGAAGACATCGAGAAGGTGGGACTGGAGGTTATACTGCCTGGGGATAGAATGACGGAGCTGGATCAGTATTGATGAAGTTCGAAACTGAGAGATAAAAATCAAGAGAACGTAGTTCCAAAACGAGTCACTTTGCAGGCTTAGAGCTCAAGTGTTGGCAGGATCACCTGAGGGTTTCGTAATTAATCAACATTGGAACTCTGAAGAATGGTGCGAGACTTTGCGTACCGGCTGACAAACGGAGGAACGAGTTGCACCAGTCGCAGTATTCCGTAAATTCAGGAGATAATAAGACGTATCGGAATATACCTCCATTGATTGGTGTTATGGAATAAAGAAGGACAATTCCAGGTATGAGAATGGGATGTGAATTCGTCAAACATGAGGAATTTAGCAAGAGGACAACAAGTTTGTTGGAGCCGCTGGACAATTCAGAATGGAAGTAGGAGCATATAACAATGAACCTTGAGCAAGGATTGCCTTATTCCTAAGGAGGGAAGGGCACCAATTGGATTATAATAAACCGACTGACTAAGTCAGCACACTTTAACTTCCTTCAAGTTGGTTTATTCACTAAGAAGTTGGCAGCATTGTACGGGAAGCACATCTACCGGATTCATGGAGTACCGCGGGACGAGCAAGCAGAGAGGTCAATCCAGATGCTTGAAGAAGTATTGAGATTTTGCGTCTTGGAATTTGGTAGGTCTTGGGAAGACCAAATTGCATTTGGTGAAGTTTTCCTACCAGAAGAACAATCAGTTTTGACGGAGCCGGAAATTGAGGCCAGATACATCGGGCCATTTGAGTTTAAGACGTGTTGGAAGTAGCGTACCAGTTAGCTCTATCAGCTAATCTTGAGAGTGTGCAACGTCTTCTACGTCACAGCTCAGATGCTACATTTCGGATCCGAGTCACATTTTGAATAATTCAGAGCTCAAGTTTGGACTTAACCTTTCAGTACCAGAGAAACCAGTTGCAAGCCTAGTCAGAGGTAAGAAGAAGACCAGAATTCGAGCCATCACTTATTTTCTTATCATTTCGTTCTAAACTTGACTGATGCTGACGAAGTTAGCCTAGTTTTGCAAGCTATCTCTTTATCAAGCTTGATCATGACGATATTTTATTGGGTGCACCCACTAATATATTGTCTAATCAGGACCGGTGCATGATGGTCTGATCAACCTCGTGTACTTTGGTTCGCTTTTGTATTTTTTCTGCGTGGATGGTATCATAAATAAAACTTGTCCCTAAACCGTCTCATCTACGACTGCCTTGGAAAATCCTTATGGTTGAACCTGAGTTACGGGCGCAGTACCCGTACATGTTTGTCTTTCCTACCTTACTTTAAATTTCGAGGACGAAATTTTCTAAGGAGGGAAGGTTGTAAAACCCATTATTTTGTATTAATTATTTAATAGAGTTTGGTAGTATTATTATTAGCGTTTTCTAAAAATTATTATTATTACTATTAATTATTTTGAGTGCAAAAGATTTTGGAAAAAAATTATTATATTAATAACATGGCTTTTGATTGTTGAGCCCGAGCCCAAATTCAAACCCAGTCCAGTCCTATTCCTTAAAAATCTGATTGGTCTTTCATATAATAATAAAATAGATATTTTTCCTTGGGAGCCGGTCCAAACTTAGACCAGATCCTACTTTCCCCCACCCACGTATTCACACGTTCTCCCACCTCTCCTTAACTTTCTCTTCTTCTCTCACAACTTCCTCACAATTTCTAACAACAAAACCTTTCTCTCTCTCACAGAACCAAATCTCAATCTCTCCCTCACTCTCCTCTCTGGGAGAAAACCCAACCCAGAACCCTAGCCCCTCCCGACCGAGCGCCGACCTCCCCGCAGCGGCACCCCGATCGCGGCGATCTCCGCGCGCGGCGCCCGCCGTCCGCGCCGTTCTCCGCCCCTCGGCCGACCATCTCTTCCCCGCGGCCGCGCCCTCCAGCGACCGTAGCCGCGCCCGTCCTCTGACAGCACCGCCCGACTCCAGAGCGTCCCCGTCGGCTCTCCGCCCGACCGTCGGCCCTTTGGCCGTGCCCCTGTTCGCGGCGATTCCCGAGGCCAAACCCCCTCAAGCCCTAGATCCGGTCGACCGTCGACTCCGGCGCTGGCCTTGGCCGACCGGCTCCCCGCGCCTTCTTCCGCGCTGTCCCCGCGGGATCCGGCCGCCGACAGCCTCCAGCGTCGCCAAGTTCCGCGGTGCCCTCCGCGGTACCCATTGGTTGTCCCCGTGGACCCGTCTCCCGCCGATCTCGGCCTTTTTCCCGCTGTCTGTGGCGTTCGCAGCGCATCGTAGCGCTGTCCGGAGACTCTCGAGTCCATGACGGCGCGTCCCGAGTCCGAGGCCACCCTTCGGACTCCGTCATCGAGCCCCTCGGTAATTTCTTGATAATCAGAGTAGTTCGTCCCTCCCGTGTCGAGTCTATGATGAGAATCGGTCCCCGGATTTCCTCTCGGGAATCCGGTTAGCTGCGTTATATTTTCGTTTAGCCGCGTTAGTTTATTTTCCCGTGTTTTACTTGCTGGGTTGGTGTGAATTGGTTGATTATGAGATTCCCGGACTTTTCGGGAAATTCGGTGGAATTGGAAATTATTTTTGTGGTGTGGAAATTATTTTGGTGGATATTTCTATGGACTATTTTGGTTGGAAATGGGTTTTCCCTGGTTTGGGACATTTTGCAGGTGTTTGTTGGCGCGCTTCCCAGTTTTGGGTTTATCCCGGAATAGAGGAAGTGCTGTCCAAATTTTTATGAAATTATATTCTTATTAATTTCAAAACTGGCTTTCGAAAATGAATTTCCAAAACCGATTTTCGGGCGACGACCGTACCGGTCTGTGGGCCCCGGCGAAATGCAAACGCACCGGTCCGACCGGACGTTGAGGCATAAACCGAAATTTGAGGAATGGACCGAGTCTGAGACTCTTAGCTTATTTTAATTATTTTAATTTTTATAGTCTTTTGATTCCCGCATTTTAATCATTTAATTTCAGTTATTTTCTTATTTATGTAAAAGAAAATTGTACCGGGCATAAGCCCACCCAAGGACCAGTAGCTGTGCCCATGTATTTGTGTAGCGTAGCTATTTTCTTTTCTTTTTCTGGTGGATGTGATTTGGGTGGATTTTGGATTGATTGCATATTCGTAGTTTAGGACGTAACTTACGGGTTAATTACGAAGTTAACTAAAATGAATAAAATAATGTTAATTCACAGTTTATCACTAAAAAGAAATTGTATTTTAATATTACAAAACACAAAGTTTTCCAAATCATAATTGATTCTCGCGATTTTCCAAATTGTATTTGATTTTCGGGATTTTCCAAATAAACCAATTAACCGGCCTAACCAACGCACGTAGTTGCGACGTAACCGTTAGCTGTAATAAATACAACTTAAAACCTGATTAGGACTCACTACTAGAGATTGCAACTAGCACATTTAGTCTGGTTATTCAGGGATCTAAGTCGAGTTCTCAACTGTAGGAACTCGAAGTTACAACTGACGTTCTTCCTCGGTACCGACTCGTCCTTCCAGTCAATCTAATACAAGGCAAGTTACGATTTGTGTATTCCTGTATTTTATTTAGTAAAGTTAAGATGCATGTTAAACCACACTGCTGGCACGGAACTCTACCGACTGTTACTGTTACTGAATCTGGGACTGGGGGAATAGTGTAGACGTTTATGACCAAAGCCCCTACTGAACTGACTGTGTTAGCTTACCCCTCTCACACGCGGGGATAAGCCATATCGTATCGCTAGGATACTACTGATCAACCCAAGCCGGTCATAGACGTTTACATATTCAAATCACACTGAACTGTTTTAAACTGCTGAAAATACTATTTCAAACTGTTTACCCTGCACTTTTCAATTACTACTTAAATTATGAGATGCATATTTCGTTCTTGCTCCCTCCTGACTGGAGACAACATTTTAGGTAACACTGAGGATGACGAGCTATTCTTTAATAGCTATTTTGACTCGGTTCTCTTCCCTGCGATGGTACCGGAGTCTTCTCCGGGGGAACGCTGAACCTGGAACAACTGAACCAGATGCTTAGATAGTTTCCCTTTCCAGCATTTTTGTTTTGGAGTTTGTATTTATTTCTGCATATCTATTTCCAGATGTATTTTGAATATTTTATTTAACAAAGTTTCAATTCCGGATAGAACAGTTGTGACAAATGTATCTGTGTTGTTGTATGGTTACCTGCTACTGAACAGCTTACTGCCGCCGTCTCAACAACGGTGCAGGCTGGGCATGATCCGACTAGACCCAAATAGTTGGGATCGGGTCGTGACAGGCTCACATAGGTGGGTCAACATGGGGCTAATTGGGGCTGAAATGGGGCTATCCCGCCCCCCTATAACACTGCTACTAAGTAGCAGTCTAAACTGCTACTGCTGCTGCTATTAAACAGTCCCCTGAGGGGACTGTTACCTGGTCTCGAAATCAGCAGCACATTACTGCTACTGCTGGTCGAAATCAGTCCCCTGTGGGGACTGATACTCACCCTACTGCTGCTATTTTGAAAACAGCAGTCTAAATCCCCTTCCCACTCTTCATTTCCTCTCTCAATCACTCCATACTCTCTCAATCACATTCTCTAATCTCCCTCTCACTCTCTCTATATAAATCACTCTCTATATCAATCTCTAACTCATCAACCCTCTCTATATCTACACATACATCAATAATATATATAAAGGCACCCATATGTATATATTGACACACAATATATATATATATATATATATATATATATATTTTTATATATATATATATATATATATATATATATATACACATATATATATATATATATATATATATATATATATATATATATATATATATATATATATATATATATATATATAAATAGATTATGATACAATATGATACCATGTTATACATTAAGAACAACACTATAACAATATAAAATCTGAGATTAAAACACAAATAATTTATTCACACAATGACACAAACACTAGGTGTGACCAAAATTGGGGGTTTCCCACTAGGATACAAACACAACACAAAAGATACTCCTACGACCTCCAAATGGACACGAAATGGACACAAATGGAGATACAACCATGGGGGTCATTCCTATGGGCTCAAATTTATCCTAAATGCATGTAGGAATATTGAAATAGAGAAGAAATTATACCTTCCGGTTGATCAAATCTAGAAAAACTCCTTCCGATACGACACCGACACGTAGAGACCTCCAAATAGACATGAACGAGCTTCGAAGCTCCCCAAATCTAGCTAGATCCTCCTCTTGATGGAAATAGAGAAGAAAAAAGGGATTGAGTGGCAAAATGGATTGATTTGATGGTGGAATGAATGGAGACTCTTCTCAAAATTTGGGGAAGAACAAGAGAGAAAATGTAGTGGAATAAAACAAAAAGACTCGTCCCTATCCCCTCCTAAGTGGCTTGCCAAAGAAAGCCTAGGTGTCCCTCTAATAAAAGTCCAAAAAGCCCCCACTAGTCCTATTTAATTATTATTAGGAAAAGGGTTTAAGGTTGAGGCTATTTTAGTCATGGTTTAAGTCTCTAATCAAACTAAACCTATCCATGAATAATTAGTCTAACCCACTAACTAAAAATAATGTCATGTGGGCCATGCCTAACTAATGTATGGGTCCCACTAGAGTCAAAACTACCCCGGGTCCCCGATACAAGTCGGATTGAGTTGAAATTCGAACCCGACTGAAATAACCCCAAAATAATATCATAAATAAATAAATAATTCTAAAATTATTCTAAAGTAGAAACTGACCAAAATACTCATGTTCATGAAAACTGGGGGTGACACGACACCCCGTGTCCATGACCCAGTCCCCGTCATGACACATGCCACAAGGTTCCTCTGTGTCGGTTGCTGCAATGATGATATCTTCCATTGATGTGAGATCCTCCTGATCATCCTTGCCTTTTGCCTTCTCAGCTTTGAGCTTCATGCAGTTCCTCTTGATATGACCCCTTTTGCCACAGTGATAGCAACCCTCCTTGTAGTCCACAATCACAAGATTCCGAGAATTCTCCCATGTCCTCGCCTGTGAATTGGGTCTTTCCTTCCCGAAGGAAGTCACCAGAGCGGACTCCTACGACGTCCTACGACGATTCCACTTGCTTGCATCGGACCTCCTCATTTAACAAGCTACTTTTGATTGCCTCCATCGTGTCAACTCCATCAGGTACGGAGTTACTCACCAACACTACCAATGTCTTCCAGCTTTTCGGCAGAGAACTCAAGAGCAGTAGGGCCTGAAGCTCATCATCAATTACCATCTTTATTACAGACAGCTGATTTATGATACCCTGAACCTCATTCAGATGTTGTGCCACTGGGGCACCCTCCGTACTTCGATTGATGAGTTGGTGAATAAGAAATGCCTTGTTGTCAGCCGTCTTCCTTTTATACAGCGAATGCAGCTTCTCCCATAATGCTTTTGTGGTAAAATACCGAATCATCCAACCATTGGCAGATAAATCCAATGGCCTTTCGATCCAGTCGTTTCCAGTCTTCAGCAGCTTTGTCCATTGGCTTTGCGTTGACGCCCTCCAACGGACCATACAAGTCCTTGCACCAGAGTAGATCCTCCATCCTTGGTTTCCAAATTGCCCAGTTTTCTCCTGTGAGGGTGATCATACGAGTGTTCATCTGCTTCATAGACATGGTTGCCAGAACCTCCAAAGCTTTGATACCAAATGTTGGGAATCGGATACGTCCTCCTGCGCTCCGATACCGTGTCTGAGACATTGTCGCAGCAGAAACTTAGGCTAACCCATCTGAAATAACCAACCCCCGTCTAACGGACACCAAGCACAGATAAAGACAAGTATATGTCGGTGACTGCTGTAGTGCCCCGTCCCTACATCATGCCCCGTTCTTCGTCCACGGGGTACACAAGAAAGGAACACTGTCGCTATTGATTCGGTCGGGACCGATAGGTAGGGATCGATCGAATCGATCGAACAGAAATGGTTGAATTAAGATCCATTCCTCGTTATGGAATGGCTTCTTTGGAACCAAGTTCCATATTCAGCGGATTGCGCCTCAACGATTAACTTTGTGGCTGAGTCGGGAGAGATCTCCCATTGCTCTATTTTTCACGCCGCTTGCGTTGGTTTTGGCCTTGGTTTTCTGAATGCGTTTTCGTAAATATTTTCGATGGTTTTCTTGGCTTGCATTTCACACTCGTATTTTCTATTAAACTTCTTAAATAATACAGTGTTCTAATCGGTTGCTTGTGCGATTTCAGGTAATCGCGTAGGCGACGTCTAGCGCGACCAACATGTTCTCTCGTCTCAAAGTAAACTCAAGGTGAGTGGCTGACCCTTCTCTTCTCGACCCCTTCTTAGGTAAGTCGATAGTGTTGTTGCGAATGAAAGAATGAATGCAAGGGCACGGACACAAAAAAATGATCAAGTTTTCAAAAAGAATGTAGGATATACCTTAATAACTAAAATAGGTCTTTGCACGGTCATAGACAACTTGTCGACAAGGTAGAGTTTCCCCGAACGGCAACCCGGGGCCACGGGATCGTTGCGGCCAAGAAAAAAAACATTTACGTAAGCTGTGCTGGGCACGAGTTAGGCGAGGATTTGCAGTGGGGCTCGCTACTCGCGCTGGAAGGGCCTCGTCTAACAAAAGCTAAATGAGTCCACGATGGCTCTGGGAGCCAGTGACCAATCACACGAAATATTGCACTTGATATGAAAATGATAACAATTGACAGGGAAGAAGATGGTAAGTATCATAAGGCACGGCGCGGTCCGCCGTGTGTAAGTTTTATCGTATTTCACACTATGCTTGTTTGAAATTCATTAGGATGGTTAGAAACATTCATAAATTAAGTCATATAAACTCTTCTACCAAATGAGAGCTTGGAACTTAAATAGCCACGCACCAGTACAAAGTGTAATGTGCTGATCCTCGCTCTCCACGCAGGTACCCCGAACCACGAAGGGCGTGCCACATAAAAGCTCAAGGCGACGTGAACACTTTTGAAGCCTAGTCCGTGTGTTGAAGACTTATTTCCAAATCCTTTTGAAGACTCCGTACTCAGTACAAAGAAGAAAAATAACGACTCGACTTCCCTCGATTGCAGGTGGAAAGTGTAATTATTTTTCTTGTACAAAGGGATGTAATGTATGGAACAACTATCTCATCAGCGTTCGTTTTGTAAGTCGAGTCATGTTGTAGCCCGCGCGGTTATGATTGTAATGGAGTCAATGTAAATGACGTTTTATTATCAATAAAAAGTCTACTTCTATTTCAAATGTCTCAATTAATTTTTCTGCGTACTCTAACTTGATGTTGTGTTTCGGATAACCTTATGACTATGCCTTGTGCGATCGCAACTTAGGTTCGCACGGCATAACGCCCGGGGAACGACTATCGATTCTACGGAACTGGGGCGTGACATAATGGTATCAGAGCACGGCATTACATCATTTTGCCTCGCGTCTAGAGTTTCAAACCTTTGATCTCGCATCGATGAGATAAGTTGTTCCATACAATGAGTCCGTAATAATTTGAGACTGATGCGTTTGCCTTGGTATTGCAGAAGTGCCGGAACCCACGGCCGAGCAAGAGCAGAGTGCTTCTAGTGGCTCTAGCAGTTCGTGGGCCAGACCTTCTAACAGAACTATTGAAAGGATGCTACGTATGATGGAGGCGCAGCGGAAACAGTCCGAGGACCAACATCAGCAGACGGAGGTACGACAGGCCCAGTTTGAAGATCTCTTCGACGCACAAGCTAAGCTATAACAAAAGCAACTAGATATGTCACGACCCGCACCGTAGAGTAAGGGCACGAGAAGTGGGTACGTCCAGCCTACGCTGCAGTGTCGGCGGTAGAACGCTACCCTAGGTCACAACATCTAACAATATAAAGCTAAGCATTTTATACTCCCCGAATGGGGGTGACATAGCAGAAGTAAACTCAATCACAACTAAGGAAGAAGAAAGCACGATATGATATAGAACTCAAGAAAAATATAGATGATCAGACAGTCTAAGATAACATCTCAGCAGATATCCAGAGTACAAGATCTCAGCTACTGAATATGAAAGAATATATACAACCAAAATCTCAAAGACAGAAATAAAGTCTAACTACTAGTCTCAAGACAACATAAGTAAGATAAGGCCTAACTAAGCTAGTCTAGGCAATAGGGTAATGTCCTCAGCTAGAGCTGGGTCCTCCTGAGAGTCCAGCTCACAAGTGCCATCTAGGGCTGCTCCATAGAGGGTATCCACACAGGCCTCCTCCTCGTCATCTGCAATATTTTCAACAGGTCCAGTCAGGACAGGAGCGAGCATAATACATCTCAACAGTTCATAGCAGGTTAGAAAATATAATTATGCAGTAAAGTAAGATACAGGTACTGCAGAAATGCAGTATGTAAACAGAAAGAGAAAACTGTAATAGAAATATCTACTATAAGTAAAGAACTAACAGTGGCTAGTGAGTCAGAGTACAATTATACATGTAAATGGCATAGAAGATTCTGATGATACACTATGGAAAGATTCTGATGCTACACTACTTGGATAATATTCACATGTCTACTTCTACTCTCCCGTACCCCCGATCAATACACAAGGATCCAATCAGGTTATGTTATGATTCCATGCAAAGGCCCCCAAAGGGTGGTACATGAAAGTCCCATAAATGGGGATTCTGGAAAACCCAATAAATGGGATAAGGATTCAAAAAAGACTCTGTGATCATGTCACAAGTGATCGATGAACCAATGAAGCATAGTGATACGCCCTGTAAGTGAAACGCACAGAACATGGAGTACCCGATGCTTCCTGAAGGGATAACATCTCAAGCAGGGATCCATATATACTAATTCGTGTGACCAACGTGACAGTATCAAGTAAAGTAATTTAATACCGGAAAATAATTCTAAGCAGGATATGAAATGATCAGAGAATGTACTCGCCTGTATCTGAGTGTCCGGATGAAATGTACTGTCCGAGGAGAGGTGTCTATCTCCTAATCAGAACAGCACAAGTCAGAACAAATCTAAAATGATAACAAGATGCAATTTAATGCATTCTACATGAATCTAGGTCAATCTAGGCCAAAGTCAACTCTTGGTCAACTCTGGTCAACCCTAGAAGTCAAACTAGGTCAAACCTAAGTCAACAAGTCTATACTAGTCTAACTAGTCTATTCTAGGTCTAACAAGACTACACAAGTCTAATATAGGCTTACTAGGCAAACAGACACTCACATAGGCCATAGGCTATATCATGCCTATAAGCCAACCCATAACATATACACACAAGTCAAACCATTTATCTAAAGTGTAATACACTCTAATATAGAATACACTTTAGCTTATAGACTACCTTTGATATATCACCCATACATATATATATATCGAATATATATAAAAGTACAACACATTGATATATTATATAGGATACCTATATATACCCCTCAATACATATATATATATATATATATTATATATATATTATATATAAATATATATATATATATATATATATATATATATATATATATATATATAGAGAGAGAGAGAGAGAGAGAGAGAGAGAGAGAGAGAGGGGAACTCATAATGTTCAAGTGTGTGTGTGTGTGTGATATGAGAGAGTGAATGAGTGATATGGTATGTGGGTGTCTCATAGAGTGTATGTGTCATAGACTTGTGAAACAGGGACAATGTAGGGAAATGGGAAAACAGGAAACTGTATACATTATCCTGGAAACAGTGAGCATGTGTGTTAATAGAAAACAGAAAATGACATGGAATGATGATCCAGTGAATCAAACATTCATTCTCAGGTTTTAAATAAGGGAACTTGATAGTTAACTAATGAAATATATATTCATTCAAAATAGTTCTAAGAAGGAAAGGAACCAATTCAGGTTTTCAAAGAATTGAAATCATTTCTCAGTTAAAGAATGGAAAGGGAATCAGTGAATCATAACCATGATGAAAACTGGAAAAAGGCAGTGAAGTTAACAATGTGAAATCTGGGAAAAACAGGAATACATCTCAGGTTTAAAAGTATTTCGAAAATGAAAGGAAAACAGTTAAGGAAAAGGATTCAACATCTCAGTTAAACACAATAAATCAATACACTCATTCAATCTCAGTTTTCAGTTAAGCTAAAACCAAAACCTCATTTGCATTCAACCATGTACATACACAACTAATACAAGTACGGGAATTTATATTAAATGATCATTTAAATTCAGTTTCTAATAGGATGAAATAACTCAGTTTAATGGGAAACATCCCATACAGATTTCGAAAGGGAAGGAATTTGGAAATCTAATATCAGATTTTGACAGTTTAATAAAATCACATAACTCATTCAATTTCAGTTTTTAAAAGGAATAAAATAACAGGTTTTGTAGGAAACCAGTTCATGATGTTCAGAAACTCATTCAAGTAAATCAGTTTAATATCATTAGAAACAAACACGTATCAGCTATAGAACTCGACAATACCAGTTCTATTCCATTCGAAATCTAACACAATGTCCAAATACTCATTAACACATACAAAAGTCCAATTCGAATGTAAATATGAAAATAAACAAGAAAAATAACATGTGGGGATCATTATCAGGGCAAAACATAATTAAACAGGGATTAAAATGGTTTAGGAATTTAGAAAAACAATGCATCAGAACCTGTGTTAGTGTATCATGCAAATAACCCCATTCGAATCCAATTTAAATCAAATTCTCAATCAAAAACCTAAACTAACATTTAAATATAATCTCACATATCTCATATATCATATTTAGGATCAGTTTAGCAAGTTAAAACACAATTTAAACTAATTAAATTGAAATGAACAGAGAACCCAAAACTCATACTGTGCACGCACAGTGCATTATCCATGCACGCGCGACACCGTGTCCGACACGACACGAGAGCCCGTAAAACTCTGGGAATCTCGTGTAAGTCAGTGTCCCAACACGTGTGTCAAGTTTTACGTGTCGACGTGGCATGTCAGCTGCACAAACGCACCCTAGCAGCAGGGTAAGCAACTTGCCTGTGCGCGCGCGCGTGCAACCGCGTGTCCGTGCGACTCGACACGACACTAAAATATGCTCAGAGCAAAGCAAATCCATAAGCAAGGTTAAAACCCTAATTCCTATTCAAATACATTTCGGAAAATAGATCGAAATGCCCTTTGGGGCATTTCACCAAACACCTATACACATAGACTGATACGTGACCGATACGAACACGTATCAGACATGAAACTTAGGGTTTGCTAGTCCTACAGTTAGGTTAGGCCTAGGGCTTCCTAGATATGAAATAAAACAGCAATTTCATGGAGTAGAATTGAAATTACCTATAGGTTGCAAATCCTCCAAAAACTCCAAAAAAGGGTGTTCCTCTTGATAGCCAAACTTCCCCAAATTGTCCAAACTCTGAAATATTCTTCCATAAATAGTAAGAACAGATGGATTAGAACCTATTGCAACTTGTTTGGGTGGAAAAGAAATTAAATATGAATTTCTAGGTTTTAATGAAGATGGAGACTCACATCTTCTCAAACTTGGAAAATTCCTAATGGAGGCTAGCCCTAATTTCTAGGAGGGATTAAATAGAGTGGGAATGACTAGGTGGCCGGCCATGGGCTGTTGGATTAGGGTTAGGGTTGCACTAGGTTGGGTTGGGCCTCTAAGGCTTTAAGTCATAATCATGACTTGTGAAATCACAAGCCATTCCCTAATCAATTTAAATCCTAATTTCCCCAAAATAATTCTAATGAGTTTGAAATCACTAACTTAGGTCAAGCTAGGGTTTCTTAACCTAACCAAGTAGTCCTGACCTAGGTTAGCCTCTAGGACAGTCTCCATAGTCAACACTAGTCAAAGTCTAAACTAGCACCAATTCAAATATACTAAAAATTACTTAAAAATTCTAATAAATATAATTAATACTAGCTATGGTTAGCTAAGACTAGCTATGACTAATCTAGGTTAGGTCCAAGCTAAGTTAGGCTAATCACAATACATGGCAAAAAATTAAATAATATTAAAATTACACCATTCTTAATAATATATTAAATTCCCAATAATATATATTAAAATCAATTAAAATTAAAAATGACAAAATACCCTCAAACTGGAAATGATAAATAAAATACCCTAATCATATGGCTAGGCTCTAGGTCAACCAGTCTCCAAGGTTACACTATCAAACACCAAAATCATAAGTCATGATTTAAAATAGTTTTAAAAATAATTTAAAAATTACCAAAAATCATATCATGATTTAATTATTATTATTAAAAGACTAAATTTACATTTGGAAAACTGGGTGTTACAATCCTACCCACCTTAGAAAAATTTCGTCCTCGAAATTAAGATGATCGTACCCCTTCTAGGTCAACCCCATCAATCAAGGTCAAAAGAGAACTTATCTAAATCTTGCAATTGGAAGTATAACGTATAGGATTTGGTAAGTGCTATCAGTCCGAGGTCTCATCTAGCCATTCTAGTCATATTAGATCAAAAGCAATCATAAGGTATCAAAACATACAAGCAATCAAGGGTGTTGAACTAGAAAAGTTACACAAACAACAATCATCAAAGCTGTAAGGCAGTCTACCATCCTATATGAAAATTGGTAATTATCAAAAATAAAATAAGATAACTACTAATCATCTATAAAGGGGTACTATTTAAGAAAAATCAAAACCAAAAGTTTAAGGAACGAAAGTCTATAGCATTGAATCCAATCACAATATAATATATATAGAAAGAGAGAGTGTTAGAGAGGGAAAAAGCTAACATTATGTAAATGTTATGTGGTTAGTGTGTGTATGGGTGTATGTGGACATGTTCATATGGTTAGATAGTAGGCTTGTGTGTGTGAAATATAAATGAAAGTGTATAGGAGGATTTGGGTCTCAAAACAATAGCTATCAAGTTATACTATTCATGGCATATTGGTTAAACAGTCTACAAGGCACAAGCTATTTACTCATAACATGCATGGCTAACCATATATATATGTATATCTATATGTATAGAAAGGTAGAGATTTAATTATGTATCTATATACATTATAACATGTATGCATAAACTATATATATATATATAAATCTATATAGATTTATGAACATAACATAGAGATGAAGGGTTAGGTTTTCATGGCAGTTGTGAACATTAGTGTAGAGTGTCAAGTGTACATGGGTTAAAACTTGAAATAAGGGGTTCGATCTTTCAGTTTAGTTCAACTTTACATATTAGCCCTGAAATTGAACTACACATTTGAAAGCAATGTAAAAACGTTAACATGTATTCAGTTTTCAAAATTTTGGAGAAATTTGAACATCAAAACCAACTCAATGTTTACCACAACCACAACCTAACATGTAAGAGTATGAAACCTAACATTATATACTTACACACAACAATGTATACGGCTCAAACATTACCATTTTAAAAACTGCAAATTGAACTAAACACTTAGAATCCAGGGTTAAAGGTTTAATATGTACACAGTCTCAGATTTGACAGATTCAAACACAACTCAACCAATATCTTTCTGAATTGAAACCTTGTATATAACATACATGTGTAGTGATGTAAACAACAACTAATAACATGAAATTTAAATTTAAATTACGAATTTAATCTGGAAAAACAGAGAACTAGTCACTGATACTGTCCTATATTAGAATTATTAGGATTTTGAGAAATTAACATCACCATATTAATATGCATTTAGATAAGTTGGTAATCAAGTGTAGCATGTATACGTGTCAGGCAAGCATCTGTGTCCACTATATATATATATTTTAAGGTAATACAAGAAATAATGGCAAGAAGAAGATAATGATAAAATCTGTTCTGCTTATCTGTTTAAAAGAAGGAACCATTTTGAAACCTGAGTTATAACATCAAATCCAAGTTAAGGTCTTAGCAAAAATCATCGATTCATTGTATTAGGAAGAATTTTATAGCAAGAAGTTACACAAGGTTTATACTAACAGCTAAGCTACTCCTACTCATACTCCTACTCCTAAGTTATTTGATGATGGAATACAATTTATAACAATAGAGTGGTACGATAGAGATGATATGTTTAAAAACCTTCTCAAGATATAATCTGATAATCATATGCGTCTGTCCAAAATTATGTTACTCAGAGTCCTCGCCATGCCAGTAAGCAAGACTGCGATAAACGATAGATTCCATAACTGGGCATGTACCTCTACAATCATGTCGTCTGGAATTCTCGCTATGCCGACTAGTATAGCTGCGAGAAATTCCAAATCTCATAACCAAGATACGTACATCCGAAGTCAGGTCTCTATGTTTCCGCCATGCCAGCTAATATGGCTGCGATAAACTACAAGCTCCATAATCAAGTAGACGTTTTACCATCCCTGTATTTCCATCAACATATGTTATCAGAAAAATATCGTAACTCAGGCCTTAAAATTCATCTTGATAGGAAAATCAAAATCAACAACGATCCAACAAAATCAAATTCAGTAATCAAGGAGTGAGAGCAACAAACAAGGGAAATAATTTCAAATTGAAGTTTAAATAAGATTCTCAAGGGTCGTCCCAGGAATCTCTCAAGAAATCCTAACTGTGATTGAGTACCTTCAAAAATATCCTAATCCTACTACAGGCTGTAGTGATACTCTAGTTCGAATACCACTACATAAACACGACCTGCATGGGCCACCACTAAAAACGTGTCACGACCCGCACCCTAGAGTAAGGGCACGAGAAGTGGGTACGTCCAGCCTACGCCGCAGTGTCGGCGGTAGAACGCTGTCCTAGGTCACAACATCTAACAATATAAAGCTAAGCAGTTTATACTTCCCGAATGGGGGTGACATAGCAGAAGTAAACTCAATCACAACTAAGGAAGAAGAAAGCACGATATGATATAGAACTCAAGAAAAATACAGATCATCAGACAGTCTAAAATAACATCTCAGCAGATATCCAGAGTATAAGATCTCAGCTACTGAATATGAAAGAATATATACAACCCAAATCTCAAAGACAGAAATAAAGTCTAACTACTAGTCTCAAGACAACATAAGTAAGATAAGGCCTAACTAAGCTAGTCTAGGCAATAGGGTAATGTCCTCAGCTAGAGCTGGGTCCTCCTGAGAGTCAAGCTCACAAGTGTCATCTAGGGCTGCTCTGTAGAGGGTATCCACACAGGCCTCCTCCTCATCCTCTGTAATATTTTTAACAGGTCCAGTCAGGACAGGAGCGAGCACAATACATCTCAACAGTTCATAGCAGGTTAAAAAATATAATCATGCAGTAAAGTAAGATACAGGTACTGAAGAAATGCAGTATGTAAACAGAGAGAGAGAACTGTAATAGAAATATCTACTATAAGTAAAGAACTAACAGTGGCTAGTGAGTCAGAGTACAATATAGACATGTAAATGGCATAGAAGATTCTGATGCTACACTATGGAAAGATTTTGATGCTACACTACTTGGATAATATTCACATGTCTACTTCTACTCTTCCGTACCCCCAATCAATACACAAGGATCCAACCAGGTTATATTATGATTCCATACAAAGGCCCCCGAAGGGTGGTACATGGAAGTCCCATAAATGGGGATTCTGGGAAACCCAATAAATGGGATAAGAATTCAAGGAAGACTCTGTGATCATTTCACAAGTGATCGATGAACCAATGAAGCATAGTGATACGCCATGTAAGTAAAACGCACAGAACATGAAGTGTCTGATGCTCCCTGAAGGGATAACATCTCAAGCAAGGATCCATATAGTACTAATCCGTGTGACCAACGTGACAGTATCAAGTAAAGTAATTTAATGCAGAAAAATAATTCTAAGCAGGATATGAAATGATCAGAGAATGTACTCGCCTGTATCTGAGTGTCCAGATAAAATGTATTGTCCGAGGAGAGGTGTCTGGATCCTAATCAGAACAGCAGAAGTCACAACAAATCTAAAATGATAACAAGATGCAATTTAATGCATTCTACATGAATCTAGGTCAATCTAGGCCAAAGTCAACTCTTGGTCAACTCTGGTCAACCCTAGAAGTCAAACTAGGTCAAACCTAAATCAACAAGTCTATACTAGTCTATTCTAGGTCTAACAAGACTACACAAGTCTAATCTAGGCTTACTAGGCAAACAGACACTCACATAGGCCATAGACTATATCATGCCTATAAGCCAACCCATAACATATACACACAAGTCAAATCATTTATCTAAAATGTAATACACTCTAATATAGAATATACATTAGCTTATAGACTACCTATGATATATCACCCATACATATATATATATCTAATATATATAAAAGTACAACACATTGATATATTATATAGGATACCTATATATACACCTCAATACATATGTATATACATATGTATAGAGAGAGGGGAACTCATAATGTTCAAGTGTGTGTGTGTGTGTCAAGAGGGTACATGAGTGAAGTGAGTGATAACTTGTGCGTGCTATGGCATGTGTGTGTGTGTGTGATATGAGAGAGTGAATGGGTGATATGGTATGTGGGTGTCTCATAGAGTGTGTGTGTCATTGACTTGTGAAATAGGGACAATGTATGGAAATGGGAAAATAGGAAACTGTATACATTATCCTGGAAACAATAAGCATGTGTGTTAATAGAAAACAGAAAAGGACATGGAATAGTGATCCAGTGAATCAAATATTCATTCTCAGGTTTTAAATAAAGGAACTTGATAGTTAACTAATGAAATATACATTCATTCAAAACAGTTCTAAGAGGAAAAGGAACGAATTCAGGTTTTCAAAGAATTGAAATCATTTCTCAGTTAAAGAATGGAAAGGGAATCAGTAAATCATAACCATGATGAAAACTGGAAAAAGACAGTGAAGTTAACAATGTGAAATCTGGGAAAAACAGGAATACATCTCAGGTTTAAAAGTATTTCGAAAATGAAAGGAAAACAGTTCAGGAAGTTAAGGGAAAGGATTCAACATCTCAGTTAAACACAATGAATCAATGCACTCATTCAATCTCAGTTTTCAGTTAAGCTAAAACCAAAACCTCATTTGCATTCAACCATGTACATACACAACTAATACAAGTATGGGAATTTATATTAAATGATCATTTAAATTCAGTTTCTAATAGGATGAAATAACTCAGTTTAATGGGAAACATCCCATACAGATTTCGAAAGGGAAGGAATTTGGAAATCTAATCTCAGATTTTGACAGTTTAATGAAATCACATAACTCATTCAATTTCAGTTTTTAAAAGGAATAAAATAACAGGTTTTGTAGGAAACCAGTTCATGATGTTCAGAAACTTATTCAAGTAAATCAGTCTAATATCATTAGAAACCAACACGTATCAACTATAGAACTCGACAATACCAGTTCTATTCCATTCGAAATCTAACACAATGTCCAAATACTCATTAACACATACAAAAGTCCAATTCGAATGTAAATATGAAAATAAACATGAAAAATAACATGTGGGGATCATTAACAGGGCAAAACATAATTAAACAGGGATTAAAATGGTTTAGGAATTTAGAAAAACAATGTATCAGAACCTGTGTCAGTGTATCATGCACATAACCCCATTCGAATCCAATTTAAATCAAATTCTCAATCAAAAACCTAAACTAACATTTAAATCTAATCTCACATATCTCGTATATCATATTTAGGATCAGTTTAGCAAGTTAAAACACAATTTAAACTAATTAAACTGAAATGAACAGAGAACTCAAAACTCATACTGTGCACGCACAGTGTATTATCCATGCACGTGCGATACCGTATCCGACATGACACGAGAGCCCGTGAAATTTTGGAAATCTCGTGTCAGTCAGTATCCCAACACGTGTGTCAAGTTTTACGTATCGACGTGGCGTGTCCGCTGCGCAAACGCACCCTAGCAGCAGGGCAAGCAACTTGCCTGCGAGCGCGCACGTGCAACCGCGTGTCCGTGTGTCCGTGCGACTCGACACGAAACTAAAATATGCTCAGAGCAAAGGAAATCCATAAGCAAGGTTAAAACCCTAATTCCTATTCAAATATATTTCGGAAAATAGATCGAAATGCCCTTTGGGGCATTTCACCAAACACCTATACACATAGACTGATACGTGTCCGATACAGACACGTATCGGACATGAAACTTAGGGTTTGCTAGTCCTACAGTTAGGTTAGGCCTAGGGCTTCCTAGATATGAAATAAAACAGCAATTTCATGGAGTAGAATTGAAATTACCTATAGGTTGCAAATCCTCCAAAAACTCTAAAAAAGGGTATTCCTCTTGATAGCCAAACTTCTCCAAATTGTCCAAACTCTGAAATATTCTTCCATAAACAGTAAGAACAGATGGATTAGAACCTATTGCAACTTGTTTGGGTGGAAAAGGAATTAAATATTAATTTCTAGGTTTTAATGAAGATGGAGACTCACCTCTTCTCAAACTTGAAAAATTCCTAATGGAGGCTAGCCCTAATTTCTAGGAGGGATTAAATAGAGTGGGAATGACTAGGTTGTCGGCCATGGGCTGTTGAACTAGGGTTAGGGTTGCACTAGGTTGGGTTTGGCCTCTAAGGCTTTAAGTTAGAATCATGACTTATGAAATCACAAGCCATTCCTTAATCAATTTAAATCCTAATTTCCCCAAAATAATTCTAATGAGTTTGAAATCGCTAACTTAGATCAAGCTAGGGTTTCTTAACCTAACCAAGTAGTCCTGACCTAGGTTAGCCTCTAGGACAGTCTCCAAAGTCAACACTAGTCAAAGTCTAAACTAGCACCAATTCAAATATACTAAAAATCACTTAAAAATTCTAATAAATATAATTAATACTAACTAACACTAACCATGGTTAGCTAAGACTAGCTATGACTAATCAAGGTTAGGTCCAAGCTAAGTTATGCTAATCACAATACATGGCAATAAATTAAATAATATTAAAATCACACCATTCTTAATATTATATTAAATTCCCAATAATATATATTAAAATCAATTAAAATTAAAAATGACAAAATACCCTCAAACTGGAAATGATAAATGAAACACCCTAATCACATGGCTAGGCTCTAGGTCAACCAGTCTCCAAGCTTACACTATCAAACACCAAACTCATAAGTCATGATTTAAAATAGTTTTAAAAATGATTTAAAAATTACCAAAAATCATATCATGATTTAATTATTATTATTAAAAGACTAAATTTACAAAATTTCAAAATTACCCTCATTTGGAAAACTGGGTGTTACAAGATACTCTACAGCAGATCGTCTAGACGATTGTGGCCAACAAAAATTCCATGACTGTGCCTACTGTCACTGTGCCGACGGTCCAATCCATTGAAGTCGACACGGAGGAGCCTGAGCGTCAACCGGCGGCACCAAAAAAAATACAACTTTGAAGTGTCAGAATTCAAGAAAGCGTGTCGTACTTCCTTCAGCGACACCGAAGGCACTTCTATGGCAATCGATTGGTTGAAAGAGATAGAAGATCACTTCGAGCTCCTCGGTATTGAAGAATCAAAGCAAGTCGCTTGCGCACAACTTCAACTACGGTTGAACGCGCACGACTGGTGGGCCGTGCACAAGCGAGCGATCCGACGCGACAACAACACAGCGCCGATCTATTGGGCCACGTTTCGCAAAGCTTTTGAAGTCGAGTACCTTCCGTCAGCCGTTCGTCAAGCGAAGGAAAATGAGTTCATACAGTTGAGGTAAGAAAATCGGACAGTAGAACAATATGCCACAGAATTCAACAAGTTGTCCAAATTTGCTGATACGTTTCTTCCTACAGAGGAGTGCCGTGTGCGACGGTTCAAAGTGGGTCTGCGACACTCTATCAGTGCGCGTGTAGGGGTCCCAGAGTATAAGACCACGGGCGAGGCTCTGAATCACGCTCTCCGTCTTGAGAGCCTGCATCCTTCCGTTGCTGTCGACGTTGTGCGCCACTCCAATCATAAACATCCTAGCTATACGGGAGGAAACAATTACGTATCAAAGCGTCCAAATAATGGCAGCTATATATAAGGGTCAGAACTCGTTACCTCGTTGCACCAAATGCAATCGCCTCGGGCACGAGGCCAGTAACTGCTTCGGCTTCAGAGGGGATTACTATGTTTACGGACAAAAGGGCCACCTCGCTCGAGATTGTACGAACCCCAGACCAATTCGCAACGCACCACCACAACAAAACCGTCAAGAGAATCGAGGACAAGTGCCCTGACCTCCTCAGCCAACTCAACCTAACAACCAAGACCGGCGTCCAAATGCTCAAGGGCGCGTCTATGCCATGACATGAGATGAGGCGTTCGCCTTCGACACTGTTGTGACAGGTATATTGAATTTCAATAATGTACCTGCTCGTGTGTTATTTGATTCATGCGCTTCTCATACTTTTATATCGGTGGACTTCGCCACCGAGCACAAATTTCTTATAATGTTGTTAGACCTCGACCTTAGCGTAAGTATGCCTTCGGGCGTGCCACTACTCACAAATTTATCCTGCGGGGGAGGAACCATATATATTGGGGGTCAAAAGATCGGTCTTGATGCGATAGTTCTAGATATGAAGGACTTCGACATCATACTGGGCATGGATTGGCTCGGGCCTTGCAATGCCACCATCGACTGCGCAGGAAATAGAGTCACCTTCCGCATACCTGGAGTGCCCGAATTCTGCTATTCGTATGGTGAAGCATCGCCGACTTGCATGGTGATCTCGGCAATTTTTGCTCGAAGCTGCTTCATTCCGGATGCGAAGGCTACTTGGCGTCCGTTCGTGACATGAGACAGGATGGTGCAAACGCGGGTCAGACCGACATTGTGGCAGAATTCTCAAACGTATTCCCGGACGAGCTACCAGGCATGCCGCCCGATTGAGAAATAGAGTTCACCATCGACACATTCTCTGATACCCGGCCGATCTCGAAAGCTCCGTACAGAATGGCCCCTATAGAATTGAAAGAACTAAAGACATAACTATAGGAATTACTTGACAAAGGGTTTATCCATCCGAGTGTCTCGTCGTGGGGTGTGCCCGTGCTATTTATGAAAAAGAAGGATGGATCGATGCGGCTCTGCATCGACTATCGGGAATTGAATAAGGCTACCGTCCGAAACAAATACCCCCTGCCCCGTATCGACGACTTATTTGACCACCTCCAAGGTGCAACGATGTTTTCGAAGATTGACCTGCGATCAGGTTACCACCAACTCAAAGTTAAGCCAGATGACGTGCCAAAGTCTGCCTTTCGTACTCGCTACGGCCACTATGAGTTCTTGGTAATGCCGTTTGGTCTGACAAACGCCCCTACCGTCTTCATGGATCTGATGAATCGGGTGTTTCGTCCGTTCGTTGACAAATTTGTAGTAGTCTTCATCGATGACATCCTCGTCTACTCGAAGGATCGAGCGCAACATGAAGAGCACCTGCGAACGGTACTCTAAACCCTTCGAGAGAATCAGTTGTATACGAAGATGAGCAAGTGCAAATTCTAGTTGAACATCGTCTCATTCCTTGGGCACATCATCTCCGTCGCGGGTATCGCAGTCGATGCGAAGAAAGTTGAGGCATTTGCTGATTGGAAACAGCCCCCATCAGTTAGCAAAATTCGAAGCTTCCTAGGCTTGGCGGGATACTTCCGACGCTTCGTGAAGGACTTCGCGAAGATTGCATCGCCGTTGACTCGTCTCACCCAGTAAGGAGTCGCATTCGAGTGGTCAGACGACTGTGAAGCTTCCTTCCAAGAGCTCAAGCAATGGCTCATTTTGGCCCTGATACTTGCTCTTCCTGAAGGGACCGAGGGATTTTAAATCTTCAGCGATGCTTCTGGATAGGGCTTGGGGTGTGTGCTCATGCAGCGGGATAAGGTGATATCTTTTGCTTCCCGACAGTTGAAGCCGCACGAGAAGAACTATCCCACTCATGACCTAGAACTAGCGGCAATTGTGTTCGCATTGAAGTTGTGGCATCACTATCTCTATGGCGTTGCGTGCAGGATTTATTCAGACCACAAAAGTCTCAAGTATCTCTTCACCCAGAAAGAATTGAATTTGCGGCAGAGGCGATGGCTCGAACTGATCAAAGACTACGACTTATCAATCCCCTACACGCCGGGCAAAGGAAATGTTGTAGCAGATGCGCTGAGCCGGAAGTACTTAGCTTCTTTATGCATCAACGATCGACTGCTGCGTGACTTGGAAGGAATGGGCATTGAACTCCGAGTTCATTTTAGAGACGTAAAACTGGTGCAACTTCGGGTGGAACCGAGCCTACTGGAGAGGATCAAGTCTGCTCAGAAGGATGACCCATACCTGGAGAAGATGCGGAAGCTAATATCGAGAGAAAAAGCGTCCGACTATACAGAGGATGAGTCGGGAGTGTTACGAGTGAAGGGACGGCTATGCGTTCCGGATGACGCAGAACTTAAAAAGGAGATAATGTCTGAGGCACATTATGCAAAATATTCCTTGTATCCTGGTAGCACCAAAATGTATAAGGACCTCCGCGTTGTCTTTTGGTGGCACGACATGAAGAGGGACTTAGCGCTCTTTGTGTCGAAGTGTATGTCCTGTCAGAAAACTGAAAGCCGAGCACCAGCAACCGGGCGGGGAGATGCAGAACCTTGCCATTCAAGAGTGGAAATGGGATCATGTCACTATGGATTTTGTTGTTGGCTTACCGAAGACGCCGCAGGGAAACGACACCGTCTGGGTCATCGTCGATTGACTAACCAAGTCAGCGCACTTCATAGCCATTAAAGTTACTTGGAGCGTCGACCGCCTTGCTCAGATATACCTTGATGAAATAGTTCGGCTGCACGGGGTCCCAGTATCTATCGTCTCGGATCGGGATGGACGGTTCGTAGCGCGCTTCTGGGGTAGACTTTATTCAGCGTTGGGGACCAAGTTGAATTTTATCTCAGCTTATCATCCTGAGACTGACGGCCAAACAGAGTGGGTGAACCAAATTCTCGAGGATATGTTATGACTATGTGCGATCGACTTGAAGTCAAGCTGGGACGTACATCTACCGTTGGTCGAGTTTGCATACAACAACAGCTACCAGTCCAGCATCCAAATGGCACCGTATGAAGCTTTGTACGGCCAAAAGTACAGATCGCCCATTTACTGGGATGAAGTCGGGGAGCGGCAGATACTTGTTCCGGAGCTGGTGGAGCAGACCGTGCAGAAGGTCAAGTTAATACGGGAGAGATTGAAGATAGCACAAAGGCAGCAAAAGAGCTGTGCTGACACGCACTGACGCACCGATGCCCCCTCGAGTTCTCGGAAGGCGACCATGTATTCCTGAAAGTGATGCCTATGCGTGGAGTTTCCAGGTTCGGTGCGAAAGGAAAGTTGAGCCCAAGATTTGTTGGTTCGTTCGAAATATTGAAGTGAGTCACCCCACTAGCTTACCAAATTACCTTGCCGCCTGCGTTGTCGGAGGTACATGACGTCTTCCACGTCTCATAATTGCAGAAGTACGTGCACGATCCGGGGCATGTGGTAGATTTGGGGCAGCTGGATCCGAAGGCGGACTTGTCATATGTCGAAGAGCCGATGCAAATCTTAGAGCGCACGGATAAACTTCTCCGCAACCATGCTATTACTCTCGTCCGCGTCCTCTGGAGAAACCATTCGGTCGAGGAGTCGACTTGGGAGCTTGAGTCAAAAATGAAAGAAATTTTTTTTTCATTGTTCTTATAGAGGTAGGTTCTATTCTTAAGTTTCGAGGACGAAACTTTTTCTTAGTTGGTTATGGTGTAGTGCCCCGTCTCTACATCGTGCCCCGTTCTCCGTCCACGGGGTGCGCAAGAAAGGAACACTGTCGCTATCGATTCGGTCGGGACCGATAGGTCGGGATCGATCGAATCGATCGAACGGGAACGGTTGAATTAAGATCCATTCCTCGTTATGGAATGGCTTCTTCGGAACCAAGTCCCATATTCAGTGGATTGTGCCTCAAGGATTGACTCTGCGGCTGAGTCGGGAGAGACCTCCCGTTGCTCTGTTTTTAACGCCGCTTGCGTTGGTTTTGGCCTTGGTTTTCTGAATGTGTTTTTGTGAATGTTTTCGATGGTTTTCTTAGCTTGCATTTCGAACTCGCATTTTCTATCGAACTTTTTGAATAATACAGTGTTCTAATCGGTTGCTTGTGCGATTTCAGGTAATCGCGTAGGCGACGTCTAGCACGACCAACAAGTTCTCTCGTCTCAAAGCAAACTCAAGGTGAGTGGCTGACCCTTCTCTTCTCGACCCCTTCTTAGTAAATCGATAGTGTTGTTGCGAATGAAAGAATGAATGCAAGGGCACGGACACGAAAAAATAATCAAGTTTTCAAAGAGAATGTAAGCTATACCTTAATAACTAAAATGGGTATTTGTACGGTCATGGACAACTTGTCGACAAGGTAGAGTTTTCCCGAACGGCAACCCGGGGCCACGGGATCGTTGCGGCCAAGAAAGAAAACATTTACATAAGCTGTGCTGGGCACGAGTTTGGTGAGGACTTGCAGCAGGGCTCGCTACTCGCGCTAGAAGGGCCTCGTCTAACAAAAGCTAAAGGAGTCCACGATGGCTATGGGAGCCAGTGACCAATCATACGAAATATTGCACTTGATATGAAAATGATAACAATCGACAGGGAAGAACATGGTAAGTATCATAAGGCGCGGCGCGGTCCGCCGTGTGTAAGTTTCATCGTATTTCACAATATGTTTGTTTTGCTTGTTTGAAATTCATTAGAATGGTTAGAAATATTCATAAATTAAGTCATATAAACTCTTCAACCAAATGAGAGCTTGGAACTTAAATAGCCACGCACCAGCACAAAGTGCAATGTACTGATCCTCGCTCTCCATGCAGGTACCCCAAACCACGAAGGGCGTGCCACATAAAAGCTCAAGGAGACGTGAACACTTTTGAAGCCTAGTCCGTGTGTTGAAGACTTATTTCCAAATCCTTTTGAAGACTCTGCACTCAGTACAAAGAAGAAAAATGACGACTCGACTTTCCTCGATTGCAGGTGGAAAGTGTAATTGTTTTGCTTGTACAAAGGGATGTAATGTATGAAATGACTATCTCATCAGCGTTCGTTTTATAAGTCGAGTCATGTTGTAGCCCGTGCGACAATGATTGTAATGGAGTCAATATAAATGAAGTTTTATTATCAATGAAAAGTCTACTTCTATTTCAAATGTGTCAATCAATTTCTCTGCGTACTCTAATTTGATGTTGTGTTTCAGATAACCTTATGACTATGCCTTGTGCGATCGCAACTTAGGTTCGTACGGCATCACGCCCGGGGGACGACTATCGATTCTACGGAATCAGGGCATGACAACTACGTCACATGGACAAATCCCAATCTCTATAACTCAGATAAAATTACAAGATTAACAAAAACTAATGTTGAACCCTTTGTCCTAATAGGTTCAACCCCCTCACCACACTCAAGAAGAAAAGAAATATTACAATTGAAATCGCTCACCAACCCGTAGCAATCTCCCTAACCGAAGTTGACGACACCTCGATTAGATCTCTTCTTCCTTTTGTCTTGGATGACGAAGTCCTAAGAGCAAAGTGCGGAACTTTATCTTAGATTTCCTGTGGACGAGCACCTCGAATCTTCATTTTTGTGCTGAGCTTTGTGCCTCCACCCTCACCCCATGTATATAGGATGAGAAAAACCTATTTTAGGTCATAATATGATTTCTTAAATAGGAAGCCCTCAAATAAGAATACTACTACACCTAAAATAGTCCATCAACATCATATTTTAGATTATAATATGAACTCTTAAATAGGAAACCCTCAAATAAGAATCCTATTATATCTAAAATAGTACAGAACTAGTTATGGACATCCAAATCAAATTAAATCAAATATTTAATCAGATTTGGACTCCATAAATATGCTATTACCAAATCCAGACTGGACTCCAACAGTACTGATCCTTGGAAAATCTTGTTTTTGAAGGTTACATAATTGATATTTTTTGGAATGCTCTGGCTGGTTGTATTTAATTTCTCTTTCAATAGTGTACTCTAGTTTCATTCCACAATTTAATTCCTATGAACACTTACTAGCTAGAATTCATGTCCTAATTTGCTTTGGTGATTTGTAAATTGAATTATGTGTGCATGTTATGTGAACCCCTGATGTTGCAAACAGTTGCAAGCTACTTGTATCTTTATGTACCTATAACATTGCCATGTTCTAGCATCCCCTTATTGATGTGAACCCTTGAGCAAAATTAAAAATAGGAGTTATGTATTGAGATACCTAAGGAGTGTCAGATAAATGATCAAGCTTAAATAAAAAAGGCGTCTAAATTTAAATTTCTTATTACACATTGTTTCTTCACAAAGGTATGTATCAAGTTTCGCAGTTTCGATATCAGAATCGGTATCGGACCATTCCTATGAGTATCTGTATCGGCGATAGCGGTAGTATCGGCGGTTTTGGATCGGAGTATCGAATTTTCGTATCGGAAAACAAATAATTATTAATAAATTATTAACATTTAAAATATATATCTTATACATTTCACATAATTTTAAGTGTTTCCCATGTTATTTCTTAGTAGTTATGAAATTAAATAAAATAGTAGTTACCCTTACCGATTGGTTTACATGCAATAGTTCATTTTTCTTCTTTTATATGCTTTTACAACCTTATTATGCTTCAACCCCTTGTTGATTTGTCTTTTTCGTTCAATTTTCTTTGCCAAATTGATCGGAAAAGAGACCTTCAATGTCGGTGTCGGTCATTATCGGGTATCGGTAGGTATCGGGTCGGAACATGCTAAACTGTATCGGTATCGACCGTATCGGATTGGTATCGGCCGATACGTTAAACTATGGACTATATATAGAGAGCTTAGAATCCAGTCAACTATTTGCAGTGTGCTTATAAATTTGTCAGATCAACCGATCACTTAGTGATCAACTATAGAGCTAGCCATGAGGATTTGGTATGGTCTTACTCCCTTCTATCGATGTTAACAACAGTTCTCAAAATGCACCTGAAAAGTTCTAGTGGAGCTTGGCATAGTTTCATCAAACTCCTTTTTGCCACCAGATATAGTAAGATCAAGATATCGTTCATTATTAATGAGAAAAATGATTAACTAGAGAGCTTGGCATAGTTTCATCAAACCATAGAGGGAGGCAATCTAATTACTAGTAATAATTACTTTTTAGCATATTTTATATGGGGAACAGTCCAATTACCTAGTAATTTATGTTATCTAGAAGTTAATATTTGTATACAAACATATAACAAATCCTAAAATAAATTAATATTCAAATTATATTTAAAATTATAAACTAAGTATATGGTATTATCTAACTCGAGACATATCCAAAATTCTAAAAGCATATCTATAACAAATCCAAGTTAAAATATATGCAAATCAAAATGAAAATATTTTAATAAAATTTAAATTTTAATCTATTTTTTTAACAATTTTTTTTTACAATGCAATGTAGGTGAACATGACTAGTATATATATATATATAGATATAATGCATATTCAATGAGCACAATTATTTCTATCCGTAAGTTTTTTAGCAAACTTAAATCTAATGATTGAAGGTATCAAATTTGTATTTAAGGAAGTCTCATAAATTATTGAGAATAAAAGATTTCAAATCTTTCAAAATTTAACAAATCTCAAAAAATTACTTAACCACACCCCCAAAACGTAGGTATGGGATCCGTAGATCATACCACTTCAAACATGGATAAATACTGAAAGATCACTAATTGAGTTGATATTCGAAAGAAATAGGATCATTTAAATATTTCCAAATCCTATTATACTTCAAACTTACATATAATTGTAGGCCTCTAAAATGAAGTCACGCTGAGTTAATACAGCTTATCAGAACAAAGTCTAAAATACACGCTGAGTTCTATCAGACTATTTCCTCAAGTATACGCAGAGTTTAATTGATACACAAAGACAGCTCATCATTTGTCAGAGTGTCATTATGACTGACAGCACGACAGTCAAAGAATATCTCCTCGTATGCCACGTATGCACGGGACTCGAGAGATCTCAGCCGACTATTGCGTGACTTTCGAAATCTTCCTCAACAAGATTCAGTTTTCATCAAGTTGGCGTGCCAAAAAGACCTTATTGTCATTTAATGTGACCGACAAGACAAATCAATGTTAGAGATTTTGTGTCAGTCGAGGCACGTCGAATCAAGACAGCTGGCCGTTCTGACTCAAGTCTGCGTGAATTTGAACTTCTATGTTCCTTTCTCAAGCTAGCGAGTATTTTGAAGCTTTCTGCCTCAAGTCTGCGTGAATTCTGCAGCTTTCTGCCCCTAGTCTGCGTGGATTCTGAAGCTTTCTGCCCCAAGTCTGCGTGGATTTCATCCTCAACAAGTTGGCGTAGATTTTATCTCAAATTATCAGATTGGAGTACGTGGCGGCCATGCCACGGATCTCTCGTATGCGTGCCCTAGTAACTTGCACACGACTCATGCATGATTGCCATGTGTCCAACAGTTATGGGCCACGTCCAGTAACTGCTCATCAACCTTGCGTACGCTTGAGTCCTGCGTGATTATCAACTATGCATAGGTTATGAAAACAATTATCTTTTTTAGTTATTTTTGACTCTATAAATAGAGTTCTCTTCTCATTCATTGGACAGATATACAGAATATCTAAATTGCTGTCGAAATTTTGAGAGCTTTTCTTCTTCACATCGTCCAAGGGATAAAGCGATCGTCTTCTAGATCGGATTCCTAAAGTTGTATTTTCCCAGAAACACAATAAATAAAGTGAATTTATTTATGGAAAACAAATTGGTGACTCTGCTGGGGAAACCCATCTCCTCTTCTGAGATGGCAACAACTCAATGCGACGCTTCGTCGATCGGATCGACGAAGAAGGTGATATCGATTCAGTTCAATCAACTCGCCTATGAAGAAATGCAGCGGGCTAAGGGTGGCAAGCACACTTCAGCCTCCATCACTACCGCTAAATCAAAGGGACGATCTGTCTACGTCCCTAAGAATCTGTTGGCAGCCAAAGATGGTGAAGTTTCTGCCACAGTGTCTATTATACTAATACTGGCAAGAACTCTACCGCAGGCACGCATACTCCTGTGTGCTCGAAAATGATAGCACCCAAAAGTCACGCTAACAGTGATGGCTCCTTAGCCAAATCTGTTTCCGTAGTCACGCAGTCCAGAAGTCACGCTAGCAGTACTGGCTCTTTAGCCAAGCCTGTTCCAGCGTGCATTTCCAAACCTAAAAATTACGCTAACAGCACTGGTTCTTTAACCAAACCTGTCTCAGCATGTATTCCGCACGCATCATCCACTAAGCCAGCTCTCCCTGATTCAGCGTGCGTACCAAAATCTGGCTTTTTAGCCAAAACTTCATATGCTGACAACACTGGCTCCTTAGCCAAATCATCATCAGCATATTCTAAGAAGAATAGCTCTTTAGCTATTTCTTCCTCCTTGCCAAGTTCTGCTAGAACTGGGGATAGTCTTACTATGGCTCCTCCACAAATAGCTCACAAAGTTCCTTCGAAAAGGAACAACTCTTTAGTTGTTTCTTCTGCTCCTGTAGTGTTTACTTCAGGAACAGCTTTGGCTGACAATTTTGTTAGTCAAAAAAAAGGAAATAGTCTTTTGACTACTCTTCCTTCTGGACATTCTATGTCTCAAAATTTGAACAAGTCTAAAAAGAAACATTTCTTAATGTCTTCTTCTACGACTTCTTCAAATTGGGCACATAATTTGTCTCTACAAAAAGGTTTGTTACCAACTCCTACTCAAGGGGATGGTTCAACTCTTCCTTCTCTGCAAATATCCAGATCAGTGGAAGGAAAACTTCAAGTGTCAAAAACCAATGTTTTACCTCCAATAGATCTAAGAACGAAACTTAATCAATCCCGCTTGGGAAGCACTTCTGGTATTAAGAAACCACACCAATCAGAAGCAAAAATAAGAGATCCGGATGCAGAATATGCCAGAAATTATGTGGCTCAAATTAATCACTCCTTGTATAATCAAGAGCCGTCAAGACCCAAGAACAGGAAATACATTCCTAAAAATGCACAAAGATTGTTCTCAGATACACCTCAATCTTCACATACAGATTTACGAGAACAACTTCAACAAAAGAGGAGGAATAATTCTGCGTCAATGGATCATGACCATGCTGATCATGAATGTGACTTCCAGCCAAGAGTCATAATTCAATGCAGATGTCAAACTAAACGACAATCTGTTTTCAATCGGATTCAGTGTGAACCTATGCCTGATGAAGATAAACCTCTTTTCGCTTCTATCAACATGACCTCTCGGGATACTGGAAGTAGAACTGATAGTCCAGATGGGGTATACAGAGGCACCAGAGCAAGAGTCCTGGCTTCTAGTCAAAGAACTTCTGTTTCTGAAAACTATTCTGAATTTCTTGGAGAATCTAACTTCCCACCTCTTCCTACTGGGGGTAGTTCTCCTACAAATGACTTTGATACACAAAGCAATGATTCAGAACATACAACATCCACTAATTCATCAACAATCCCTCGTACAGTCACAACCTATATGGTGGATGGGAATACTGAATTGAACAATGAACCTTCTTCTTCGATGACTCCTCAAGACCAAAGAATTGCTTCTTTGGAACAACAAATAAAATCCATGGCTGATACTATGAAATCAATGTATGAACTTATGGCAACCCAGCTGCAAAATCGACAGACTGTACCTGACGCCATACCGGTTGACACTGGTATAGGTCCAGTGCATGTTCCTCCAGCAGTACAATCCAATATCCCTAGGCAAGCTCAACCAAATCCTAGCTATTCGGGAGCTGGGGGTAGTGCTTACAATGCTGTCCCTCCTCCTAACTTTTCTCTACAAGCTAGAACTCCACAATCTTTCGGAGTCATTACTGAAGAATTGAGGAACCTTCGAACCCAATTTGAGGCATTTAAACAGAAAGATGGTTTACAAAGGTTAGGTATCAAGCAACCTTACCCAATAGAATGGAAGCAAGTATCATATCCTCCTAAATACAAGCCTCCTACTATCTCATTCTTTGATGGAACCACTTCTCCGAGTCAGTTTATCAATCATTTTGAAGTGATGACTGACCAGCTACAACCAAGCGATGCCCTCCTTACTCGGGTGTTTGTCGGATGTCTCAAAGGAACGGCTTATGAGTGGTATAGAAGTCTTCCTGATGGGTGTATTTCCTCATTTGCTGGCTTCAAACAGATGTTTCTTGAACGGTTCTATGAAGGGCTTAATGACATGACTATGTCTGCTCTTATAAGAATCAAACAGAGAAATAATGAGAGCACTGAAAGCTTCATTGAAAGATTTAGAAGAGAAGCTTTAAAAATGCCTCTTGGAACTCCCGATGCTGTCACTATCGACACTTGCAAGTCGAATCTCTTACCAATCATCAGCATGTGGATATGATCCACTCAATTCCAAGATTGGCCTTCCTTCATCGTCAGTGCCAAAGCTGCCGAAGTTAGTGCCGAGACTTTCAAAGGTCTGGGGGTACACATGAATTCCAATGAATCAGGTCAAAATACTAGCAATAGTACGCGACCTAATAATCGTAAAGGAAAAGAGACTCTCGAAGTCAATCTCCAGAGCAAAAATCAAGAAGTATTATCTGCCCAAGCTACCCCAGCTCCAACAAATCAACAACCAAGAGTACCTCGTCCCAAAGAAGAATACTCTTTTGATGACGATGACGTCCTTGGTATCTTTGAATGTCTACTTAAAGGTAATAAAATACAATTACCTGAAATCAAGAAACCTGATGAAGTTGGCAAGACAGATCATCCTAAGTACTGTCCGTACCATAGAATGTTGGGTCACACAGCTCGTACATGTTTTGTACTAAAAGGAAAGATCCAGGAAATGATCAAATCTGGAGCTGTCACTCTCACTCCGAAAGAAAAGACCGTCACCTCCAACGTTGTCTCTATGCAATTCGGAGATTTCCCTCCTCAACTCCTCGAAAGCGAGATTATTCCTATTCCCAAGGCAACTCACAAAATTGTGAATATTCTTCCTCCACAGTCTGAAGGATTAGTACCAATCACTATTGAAACAGGAGAAATCATATGGATTCATCCTGATCTAGTGGCAGATTTTGAATTTCCTCCCCTTCAAAAGACTACTTCCCTAAAATCTAAGAAGGTTGAAAAACTAAGTCTTGTCATATGACTTCTTTCGAATCTACTTTCGACACAGAGCCGAAAGATAAGGGAGAAGCACTTGCTGGTGCTACTAGAACAGGGAAACATTATCTAAAGGATTATTCCAAGAGTCCTGAAGATATTCCTGATAGTCCTGAAGATGCTCCTGATATCTCTACAGTTGACAAAGATATTCCTGATGTTTCTCAGGAGGAAGAATCACCCACTGTACCTGTTCCTTCAACTTCACCGGTTGTACCTATTCCTTCCAAGCCCACAGCACTTGAGAAAGGCAAATAACAAGTTCGCTTCGACAAACCAATCAGGAAGTCCCCTCCCCTTGGACTTCAGAAGCCTTATAACTTTGACATTTTAGCTCAACTAGCTAATACTCCAGCTAGAATGTCCCTCTTCTAACTTCTACGTCTTTCTAAAGAGACTCGGGAGACATTAAGTGAGGCACTTCTTCAGGCGGACTCTTGTCTTGCACAATTAAAGAAGCCAGATGAAGAACCTGCTACTTGCTTATATTGCAATAGTGTATTGGAGATCATCCCGAATATCACCTTTACACAAGATGACATGTTATTGGAAGATAATCGACATGATCGGCCTCTCTACTACACCGGTTATATCGATACGATGAAGGTAGATCGTATTCTTATTGATCCAGGGTCTGCTTTAAGCATAATGCCAAGGAGTCTGCTAGATGAATTAAAAATTCCTCTTCACAAACTCTCCAAGACGGTTACTACTATATTGGGATTCAATCAAAGTCGAAGCGAGCCGTTGGGAAAGATTCATCTGAAACTCCAAATAGGCGATTTCAGATCCAAAGTCACCTTCTATGTGATCAAGATCGTGGGATCTTATAATCTTCTCCTGGGAAGACCCTTCCTGCATGAAAATAATATAGTGCCTTCTACTCTTCATCAGTGCTTTAAATACATTGACAGCAATGGAAGAGTACAAAAGGAAGTTGCTGATATAAATCCTTTCCGTGGGATTGAAGCTTACTTCAGTGATTCCCGGTGGTACAAAGAGGAGTATACAAAATTAGTACAAGCCATGGAAAAAGAAGATCCGCAAAGTGAGACCTTGATAATTCCTGTTAAAGGTCGAACTAATCAGCAACAGTCTCCTAAACCCTCTGGAGAAGGCCCCTTCGTTATTCCAGTGAGCGGACGTATCTCTCTGTTACCTCCATTATCTACCCAAGACACACTGATCATTCCTGTCAGTGGGTGTACTATATTTTCGGCATCTTCATCTACAAAACAGGACACTCTAGTAATCCCTGTTGGTGGGCGAACTACTTTTCCATCTCAAGTTTCAAGGGAGCTCACCTCTTCTGAGCCATTTGTGATCGATCTTAATCGAAACAAAACTACTCCTTCTAGTTCTTCTTCTCCCCCTTTAGTCATTGATTTGGCTAAGATTTCTAAGGTTCAACCTCCTTCTAATGTAAATACTACTACTTTTGAAATTAATGAAATGTCTCCATCTTTGCAGTATATTGATGTGTGTAATCGTGTTCATAATTATTTACATTTGTTAGATGACTTGAAAACAATAACCATAGGAGTTGTACAGACTTTTCATACAGAAGTATCCTTAGAATCAGTACAAGGTTCATGCTTTCTAGTACCTAGCAGAAAACCAGGAGACACTCCAATATTCTTTTACAAAGGACTAAAAAACCCTATCAACCTTGAAGATGATGATAAGAATGATGATTCTGGAATATTACAGTTGCGTCGTTACAGCCAGCAATCCAAAGATATTATCAAAAATATGGGCTATGACTTCAGAACTGGCCTCAGTGATGGAAGAGGAAGAAGAATGCCTGTTCGGATTCCTCCTTTAAAATATGGAAGGACAAATGCGGATTGGGTTATATTGCTCCTACTCCCTTTATTAATACTATCCATGAAGATCCCGAATCTGACGAAGATAAGAGATCTGATTCTTCTAGTACCACCTCTTGGGACTCTGATACAAGTATTGGTGACTTTCACCGTAACATTTTGTTTTCCAACATGGTTTCCGTTGATGGTTCTGAAGAAGATGACGAAGACGAATTTGAAATCTCACCCGAATCAGAACAATGGGCCCAAAGGTTAGATAATCAATGGGAGTTCCGATTCAAGCAAAAAGAACCTCCGACTGAAGACAAACTCGTTCAAATAGATGTTGGTGAAGAGGGGTCCCCCAAACCAATATTTATTAGTGAAAGTCTTTCAGAAACTGATAAACAAGACATGATCAAACTTATTCGCGAATACATCGACGTCTTCGCTTGGAGCTATGAAGATATGCCAGGACTCGATCCACAGATAGCAACTCATAAACTCAATATCATGCCAAATATTAAACCGGTCAAGCAACAACAGCGACGATTTCGTCCAGACATTATGGATGCAATTGAAGCCGAAGTTAATAAACTCATGGCTTCTGGGTTTATTAGAGAGGAACAACACCCTGATTGGGTGGCTAATATAGTTCCTGTCCTTAAAAAGACTGGCAAGATCAGAGTATGCATAGACTATCGTGATCTCAATGCGGCATGTCCTAAAGACGAGTTCCCTCTACCAATTACTGATGTTATGATCGATAACACCTGTGGATTTGAACGGATGTCATTCATGGACGGGTATTCTGGGTACAATCAGATTAAAATGTTTTCAGATGACGAGAAACACACTTCCTTCAGAACGCCGATCGGTACATACTGTTATACAGTGATGCCATTCGGTCTTAAGAATACAGGAGCAACCTATCAACGAGCTATGAGCACTATATTCCATGAACATTTGCGAAAAATAGTCGAATGCTACGTTGATGATATTGTAGTCAAAAGTCGACAAAAAGAGGATCACATCCAAGATTTGAAAACTATATTTGATCTAATGCGTCGGCATCAATTAAGGATGAACCCTACTAAGTCCTTCTTAGGCGTCTCTAGTAGCAAATTTCTCGGCTTCGTCATTACCTTGAAAGGTATACACGTAGATCCCGAGAAAATCAAAGCCATCCAAGAGATGCGTCCTCCACGTACCTTAAAAGAGCTACGAGGATTTCAAGGAAGGATCGCTTATATCAGGAGATTCATCTCTAATCTTTCAGGACGCTGCAGACCATTCAATAAAGTTATGAAGAAAGGTTTTTCTTTTGTCTGGAATGATGAATGTCAGAAAGCATTCGATGACATAAAACAATATCTGATGAGCCCTCCAGTATTGGTACCTCCCATCTCAGGAATACCGTTCCTCCTATATACCAGAGCAACGAGTCATTCATTGGGTGCACTGCTCGCTTAAAAGAATAAAAATGGTCATGAACAAGCCATTTACTATCTCAGTCGTACTATGACCGGAGCTGAACCTCGATATTCACCAGTCGAAAAAGAATGTCTAGCACTTATGTTCGCTATTCAAAAGACACGACATTATATCATTGGTCAGACCATTCATGTCATTTCCAGGATCAATCCTATACGAATCATGATGAAGAAACCAAGTATTTTAAATTCTCGATTGGCTAATTGGGGAATTTTACTTGCTCAGTATGATATGCACTATATCCCTCAGAAATCGGTCAAAGGACAAGCTTTAGCTGATTTTCTGGCTGCTCACTCAATGCCAGAAAATTCAAAACTCTATGATGAAATCCCAGATAAAGTCTTAGACTCAAACCAATTTGCTGAAGAAGATCTTACTTGGCGTCTATTCTTTGACGGAGCTTCAAGAATAGGTCCTAATGGTGACATTGTCGCTGGGGTTGGAATTGTTCTTGTATCGCCAGAAGGTCTTGCTATCCAAAGAGCTTATTCTTCCGATCAACCATGTTCAAACAATGTAGCTGAATACAATGCATTGCTTATTGGTCTTCCACTCGCTAAACATCTGAATATTCAACATTTGGAAGCGTATGAAGATTCTAAACTCATCGTCAACCAGATAAGGGGTACTTATGAAGTTCGCCATCAAGATCTGGTTCCTTATCATAGATCGACTATAACTATGGCTTCTTCATTTGAAGGATTCTTCATCGAGCATATTAGGCGAGCATGTAACACAGAAGCTGATGCTCTTGCTAATCTTGTGGCGGTGTTAGCCATTCCGATTAGACGTCAACAAATGATTGTTGTTTGCAATCGAGAATTATTTCATCTTGAGAACAATCTAACTCTAGGACTTCCAGTTGATATTGAAGAATCAACATCTCATGATGTCAACACAACAAGAGGATTTGGATTAAGTCGTAAATTATTATCATCTTCATATGATTCTAGTATGGAATTCATATTCAGTAATTCAGCTGAGACTCAGAATACGGATAAAGATTGGAGACTTCCTTTCTTAGATTTCGTATTGTATGATATTCTTCCAGATAATCCGAGTAAGGCAGCATCTATCAGACGACGATCACTCAGATTCTATTACAATCATACTACAAAAACCTTATATCGTCGAGCTTATGATGGTTTACTTCTCCGATGTGTCGCCGGTAGTGAAGCCCAACAAATTATCCGCGAAGCACATGATGGAATTTGTGGAGCACATCAGCCTGGACCAAAACTTCAAGACCGTATTCGACGTATGGGTTATTATTGGCCTACTATGGTATCAGATACCATCGAATATGCAAGAAAGTGTAAAGCTTGTCAAATTCATACGGATTTTATTTATCAACCCTCAGAATTTCTACATCCAACGGCAGCATCATGGCCCTTCGAAGCTTGGGGCATGGACATTATTGGCCCGATCAATCCGCCGTCATCAAAAGGTCATCGGTTTATTCTCGCAATAACCGATTATTTCTCCAAATGGGCCGAAGCTATTCCTTTATCTGAAGTCAAGACTTCTAATGTCATCAACTTTATCAAGCATCATGTCATCTACAGATTTGGTGTTCCTCGATGCATTATTCATGATAATGGACCGTAATTCGTCAGCCAGAAAATTACTCAATTCTGTGACGATCATCGGATCAACAATGTGGCTTCTACTGCATATAATCCGGCAGCTAACGGATTAGAAGAAGCTTTCAACAATACCATCATCAAACTCTTAAAGAAGTTTGTTTCTACTAACAAACGTAATTGGAGTGAGAAACTTGGTAAATGTTTGTGGGCTTACCGCACTACAGTTCGTAATGCTACTAGATGTACACCTTTCTCTCTGGTGTATGGATGCGAAGCTGTTCTTCTATTAGAGATTCAAATTCCTTCTTTAAGGATAGCAATTGCTAATGAACTTACCACCGAAAATAATGATCGTCTTCGACTTCAGGAATTAGAAGCTCTGGATGAAAAGCGGTTATATACTCAACAGAATATTGAATTCTATCAAGCTAGAATTTCAAGAGCTTTTAACAAGAAAGTCAGAGTTCGAGCATATCAAAAAGGGGAACTGGTTCTTGCAGTCAGACGTCAGATGACTATGACACACATGAGTAAAGGCAAGTTCGATGCAAAATGGGAAGGTCCATTCATTGTGAATAAAGTCTTTTCTAATGGGGCATATCAGCTTACCACTATGGATGGTAAAGTCACTATGATGCCCATTAATGGCAAATTCTTGAAGAAATATTATGTATAATATCTTCATCTACCAAGATTGTTCTCCTATCATTTCTCAGTTAGTAAAAATACTAAAGTCATTGTTCTTTACAAGAATCATTTCGATATCTTTTATCCCCAGTGGAAATAGATATTCTATTTTATATCATTTTCTTAGCAAATTTGATATCTAGAAAATCACGTCCATATTACCTCTGAATTTTCTATCTCAGTATCATATTTATGAAAATGATATCTAGTTTTTTGATTCTCGAGTCCAAAGATCATGAAAAATTGAATTCAAAGATATTTTTATGTGTGAATTCTATTTTTTTAATCAGTATTAAATTAAGATCATCTCTGGTTTAATATTATCTGATAGAATTACAAAGTTCATTTGTATATTCTATTCTATTGAAATGTGTCATGTATTTACCTCTGAACATATTTTCTATGAATGCATTATTATCAAAACAACAAAAGTCCAAAATCAGATCAAAAGTTCTCATTTGTCTTCATTCAAAATCAAAATGTTGATTACAAGTGAAAATGTAAAAGATCTATTTATTAGGAGTTATTAGCTCCTTAATACGATCAAGTACAGTACGTATTTTCTCATCATGAGCTTTATGAACTCTTTCTGCTGCTTCGACTGTGACATTTTGTTCATCAAAAATGATAATAGCAGATTGGCGATGATTAACTTCTTCAATTTGCTCTGCCTGCATCTGCTCTCGCTCTTGTTGAAGAGCTTGATGGCGTTCAGCTTCAGATATACGAGCAGTGACGACCTCAGCCTGCTCCTTTTCTATGAAGGCAATTCGCTTATGAAGACGAGCCAGCTCCTCTTTCAACTTCTTGAGCTCTTCAGCTTTTGATATTTCATCCTTCTCCAGAAGTTCTACTCTCTGACGAGTAGCTACTATTTCTTCATTCTTCTCTACTAACTTCTCAGATGAAGAAGCAAAAAATTCCTCTAAAGCAGCCTGCTGAGCTTGGGCTTCGTGTTCCAAACGAGCGATCTCAGCAACAGTCAAAGATTTAATATCTTCTTTCTTCATCTCCCAGTATTTTTGGATACTTGTCTCCAATTCATCTAGGAGATGTTCGAAGAAGATACATTGAGATTCACAACCAGCATGTCGCAGCGCTAGGAGCGGGAAATTGACCACAGTTCGGAGCTCAGAGAAGGGCATAGCTTCGTCTTTCAAGAAACGCCTAGAGTACGTATCCAGATATGAATAGATGATATCTGAATACATTCCCAGAGTCCTTACCAATCCTGTCTCAAACCCAGGAGTTGCTGTCATTATTGAAGAAGAAGCTTGTACGTTCTCTGTCATGGGAATTAAAGTATGTGCGGCTGGAGAAGTTGGCAAATGCGAGCTCCCATCATCAACTTCAGTCTGGATAAGTGGAGCATGAGTTGAGCTCATTGCTGCAGCAGTTCCTACTTGTCAAAGGGAAAATAATTAGCATATAAAGAAAAAGAAACAGTAAAAACAGAATTTGAAATAAAATTCTACCAGGCTGAGGTTCATATTCTATATGTTGAGGAAGTCTCGCATCCTCTCGTAGTCGATCCATAATGGTGTCTGACACCTGCTTTATGTGACTACTACTAGCTCCAGAATTACTGAGTGGTGGAGCATTATCAGGAGATTGAGCAGGTTCAGGACTGAGCTCCATCCTATTTCCTCTGATTTTATCTTCATCATAATGAGTGGAAGTCTCAGGATGCCAATCCTCTTCCTCTTCATCCTCTTCCTCTTTCTCAGAGTTTTCTTCTTCAGACTCTCTTAGATCCCCAGCTTCAGGATGGGTCTCTGATCCAGAATCCATGATATTCACATCAACATCCATTTTTTGAGATGGATGAATCTCAGGAACAGTAACAATAGCAGCTCCGGTGTTTGAGTTTCAATTTCCATGGACTCGGTATTGACTGCGAGTTTATTTTCTTCTAGAATGTTAGTTTGAAGAATGATGTCTTTACAAACATTCTTCAATAACTCATCAGCAGCTGATAGCTCAGACGTTGGCACGTCTTCATCGCCTATGGCCGAAGAAATGTTTTCTTCAGCCTGAATTTCTTCAAAAGATGGAACTTTCGGTTGTTCCCTAATTTCTGCCCCGGGAGCTGGTTCTTCTTCTGAATATTCAATCTGATCATCTAATGCCTGGATGACACCCTCTGTCCCATACTCAAAAGGGATCATCCGTATCTCTGAAGGTTCAGCAGCTACTCCACTTGCCATCGGAACAGTCGACTCTACTTCAGTCGGTTCAGCTGAAGTTGTTGGCAGATGAACATGATCAGATTCTGTTCTTTCTGTGGAAACCGCTTCATCGATCTCTGGCAAGATCCCTCCACTCATAATAGTTTCCAGGAGTTCATTGTCCTTTATCTTTCCGACAGTCTTTTTGACGTATCTGCCTCTCGATCTCCTTTTTATCAAAGGAGCATCGTCTTCATCTGTATCTTCATCTTTGTCGGCAGCATCGTCTTCATCAACTGGGATGCCACCTAGAGATGAGGTGGCAGTTATTAAAACTCCTTTCTTCTTGGAAGTCTGAGACTTAGTACTCTTTCTAGAGACTGTCTCAGATTCACCACTTTGTTTCCTCTTAGAGATGGACACGAATATTGGAGGAAGAACTTCATCAGGAAGGTTTTGCTCCAGAGATAATTCATATAAAGGTTCAACTTCCGCAGTCTCATCTTCAGGTTCCGGAGTAAATCGTTGAATAACAGTCTTCTTCTTTGACCTCTTTGATGGAGCTGGGTCATCTTCTGCAACAAAAGTCTTCAAATGAAAACTCGGCATGAAAGTGCTCGATGAAACATAGAAGCGGGCGTATGTATAGAGCATTTTCGTCCCCTCCCGGGATAGAGGATTCGGCATTGAGAATTCAACTTTTGTATTTCTAGCCCCAAAGTATCTCCATGCCCGAGCTCCATCAATTAGTCCTCCACGAGCAGAAATGCAGGTGGTGGCATTCCCAACATGAAGTTGGTCATATCTGAATTGCCGAGCAAATCGGCTCGGTAGATATGGTTCTAAGTACGTCATTTCTTCATGACGATATAACAGTTGAGATGACCGAATCCGCTGCAGCCATTGAAAGGCTACGTCATCTAGCCTGTGCCCTTCTGCTCCGTCTATCATGTTCAGAGGCATGCTCTCATAACCCAGTGGCGGAGGAGCACATTGAATCGACCAATATGATCGATTCAAAACATTTCTGCATTTTGGAAGAGTGTGAACCTTCCAGAAAGTTTCTCCGGTGTACTTCTCGAAAAAGAGGCTGCCGCTCCCTCCTGCTCCCGGAGGTATCAGACCGTCGTGATGGAGAAGAAGCCACCCATACAAATAAGTATAGGGCATCTCTATTCTTGGGAATTCATCGGTCATCTTCCTTTGATCAGACAGCATATTGGTTACAAAATTTCGAAGACCTGCGTTCAGCCTGCAAGTCATCGCTGATAATAAGTCTATCTTATAGCCATACATAAGGCGCACTGTTGCAAAAACAACGCCTCTATGTATTCTATCCAGAGAGCTGGAGCCAGGAACAACAAATCTTCTTAGCCATGGAGAGAGAAATCCGGCTAAATGACCATTCCTTGACAAAGTTTTTCCACTCTGTCTCACATACGATCTGAAGGTGGTTCCGGCTTTAAACTCATACCAGTCTTCATTGATTCTGAAATCCTTACAGTCATACTTCTCTAGTAGATTGGTGATTTCACTCTCAGAAAGGGGCTTGAAGGAGTTAATTTGATACCTTCTCTTCTCATTTATCTTCTTCTCATCTTTCTCACGATTCATGAAAAGATAAGACATCCACTTCTGGATGTGGCAGCCGGCTTCATCTTTAGAACTTTTATAATATAGAGTGCATGTGCCGAAATAGCACATCATCTCTTCAAACATATGCACCATCTCCGGGTTCTTCTCTGACAGAAAATTTAGCTCCTCAGTTGTAGGCACATATTCTTCATATGGCAGTGTGCCTGAAGGCAGATGGGAGATGTATTCCATCTCATGAAGGGCAAAACCCATCTCCCCTTTGGGAGTCATAAATGTTCCCGTCCGGTGGTTATATCTTTCAACCAAGGCCAGGAATAGAAATGGGTTGGGTTTGAAGCCGTAGGAGGAATTGACGATCGCGTCATAGAGATTTATCTGCTTCAGCTCCTTCTCAAATTTCTCCAGAATCCAATGGACCAAAGTCCTCCATCTCATATTCTCCTGATTCATTAAACCTATCATCCTCGGTGTCGAATCAGTAGGATAGAATGCCCTCTCATTTGCCATGAATTCATTTATGAAAACATGCATCCTGAATGGTTTCAATATAGATGAGTCTTCGGGTGGCACACATCCCGGCTTCAAACCTCGAAACAAAGATACGTGATTCTCCGGAGCACTGTAGAATCCGTCTTTCTTGTAAATGATTCTGCTCGCCTTAGCTTGCTGATTTTCTGTTAAGTGCCATGTCATCTTTCTGGGGTAACTGGCATGCATGAATCGCATGATAGACAAACCCCTAGATACCTTCGGCCAGTACATAGGCTTCTTTACATCACCTTCAAAATAGAAGCAGACCTTCTTCTTGATGCCTTTTGGTTATGACTTATGTGCTATGGCATCCCCAAACAGAAAAGCTGGTTTCTTATGGGACATCTTGTCAAGACTCTGCAATGGTTCACCATTTATCAAACAGAGCAGAGTGGTATGATCTTGATTCTTCAACAAAGATAGTCTGGTTTCCGGAGTGTCAAACTAAGGAAACTGTACATGAGATAAATCATGTTTGAAAGAGAAGCTCAAATGTCCTTCATAATCAGCTTCTTTACTTCGGATGTTCACTACAGAAAAGAAAAGATCAGACATGTTTTGTCACGCAGACTTCAGAAAAATTTATGTCTATAAACCTTATGCGTGTCTAACAGTGTTCAAAGAAAATGTCATAAGTCACGCAGACTTCAGACAAAGATCAAAAAGTCACGCTGAATGATTTATTCATGCATGTGATTAATTCACGTAAAGTCTAGACAGATTAGAATGAAAAGTCACGCATCATTGCCAGAATCACACTGAAGTGAAAATGACAAAATATACGCTGACAGATCAAGACTAATCTATCCAGAAGATGACTCTCAAAAGTCTGCGTGACTATTTCAACATCGACATATCTGCCAACATATAAAAAATCACGCAGAGTCATGAGAGCCATGCTTTGCGTAAAACACAGAGCTTCGTAAAAATGAAGATGTGAAGTATGGCCAACCCTAAAGAGGGGGCATACTTTATTAATATCCTTTGCCCTAAGAAGGGGGGATATGTTTCGAAAGTTCATTATTGATTGTTTTACGAATCCTAGGATTTCTATGTGGAGTTCATCTTCATCAGTTCATCTTTATCAGTTCACATCCCCATCTGTCACTTACGTTGCATAGGGGGATGGATAACTTCGCAGCGAGGAAGTCTGTCGGTGGTGGCACGCGAAGACGTCGTAGGGGCTTTGGCCTTGCCTTTAGCCTGAGCGTCGATCTTAGGAGCCATTGCTGAGAAGGAGAAGGAGAAGTCGGGGAAGATGAAGTTTCTCTTCTGTGTGGGATTTTCTCTCTCTAAAGCAAGTAAAGAAAGAAGGAAGTGATGTATGGCCTTTTTATAGGCTTGCGAAGAATTTCAAACGACAAAGTCATCATTTGCTTCGATATAGGAGCTTTGCATGGGATCCTAAACCGCACAGAATCCCAAAAGCCCAATCATTTCGGAAGAAATATTTCCCTGAATCATCTCAGCGTGACTAAATTCATTTTATCATCTTGATTTCAAAGTATTTCGAAATAATTTATCATTTTTCGAAAACTTTGAAGGGGGTTTTGTAGGCCTCTAAAATGAAGTCATGCTGAGTTAATACAGCTTATCAGAACAAAGTCTAAAATACACGCTGAGTTCTATCAGACTATTTCCTCAAGTATATGCAGAGTTTAATTGATACATAGAGACAGCTCATCATTTGTCAGAGTGTCATTATGACTGACAGCACGACAGTCAAAGAATATCTCCTCGTATGCCACGTATGCACGGGACTCGAGAGATCTCAGCCGACTATTGCGTGACTTTCGAAATCTTCCTGAACAAGATTCAGTCTTCATCAAGTTGGCTTGCCAAAAAGACCTTATTGTCATTTAATGTGACCGACAAGACAAATCAATGTTAGAGATTTTGTGTCAGTCGAGGCACGTTGAATCAAGACAGCTGGCCGTTCTGACTCAAGTCTGCGTGAATTTGAACTTCTATGTTCCTTCCTCAAGCTTGCGTGTATTTTGAAGCTTTCTGCCTCAAGTCTGCATGAATTCTGAAGCTTTCTGCCCCAAGTCTGCGTGGATTCTGAAGCTTTCTGCCCTAAGTCTGCGTGGATTTCATCCTCAACAAGTTGGCGTGGATTTCATCTCAAATTATCAGATTGGAGTACGTGGCGGCCATGCCACGGATCTCTCGTATGCGTGCCCCAGTAACTTGCACACGACTCATGCATGATTGCCATGTGTCCAACAGTTATGGGCCACGTCCAGTAACTGCTCATCAACCTTGCGTACGCTTGAGTCCTGCGTGATTATCAACTATGTATAGGTTATGAAAACAGTTATCTTTTTTAGTTATTTTTGACTCTATAAATAGAGTTCTCTTCTCATTCATTGGACAGATATACAGAATATCTAAATTGCTGTCGAAATTTTGAGAGCTTTTCTTCTTCACATCGTCCAAGGGATAAAGCGATCGTCTTCTAGATCGGATTCCTAAAGTTGTATTTTCCCAGAAACACAATAAATAAAGTGAATTTATTTATGGAAAACAATAATATATATATATATATGTATATATATATATATATATATATATATATATATATATATATATATATATATATATATATATATATATATGATCCAATTTTTCATGGTTGTCTCCGTCTCTTTAAGGAGGAAGATATACTTATAATAGAGGAAGATATATGTCTGTAAGGCGAGGCGCATCCTGGTGTTCTTCAACAGACATGCCTGCAGCAAAACGACGACAGTAATGTGCCGCTGGTGGCGACTAGTGGTGGTCGACTCTCTTGCATGAGCTCTTAGTTCTGGTACTCCAACGGCTTTCGTCCGTCCATGACCGCATCCGTTTCGGTTGTTTGTGTTGTTGGTGGCGGACGGTGGTAACCGAGGCTCGGCATCTCCTGCCTCCTACAGCTCCCCTACTATTGCTTCCTTACACAGAAGATGATGACCACTTGTTTCCCCGTCGACGACAAGTACTGCATGGCGGCATCCCCGACGTCAACTGTGTTCATCGGATCCTCCTACCAAAGTCGAAGAAGGTGATATGTGGGTTATCTATGGGGTGGTTGTTAGTAAGCGACGGCCGCGGAGGTGTTCACTTGTGGAATCCTATAACAAGAGAGGAGATCCTACTCTCTCGATGCAAGTCCTCCTCTTGGGTGGACAAGATTGTCTTGTCCTCGAATCCTTGCAGTTCATCCTCCCAGCCGCAACAGCAAGAAGACTGCTGCTGCACTGTCGTGGCCATTTCTAAATTCTCACAAGCATTGAGCTTCTGCAGGATCGGAGATGAAACGAGTTGGACCACCTTCCGGGAAAACAACAGCTTCGAGGACGTAATTTGTTTTCGAGGGCAATTCTACGGTGCAACATGGAGAGGAGGGGTTGTGATGTTAGATGTTAATGGCCCAAGTCCAAAAATTGCAGTGGCTACATATTGTGATTGGTATAACGACAACGACTATGTTGACGACGACTACGTTGAATACTTCCATCAAAATTATCTGGTGGAGTCATCCGGGGAGCTGTTGAGGGTTGCAAGGCTCACCAAAAGGATCAGGAACATTGACTAGGATGAGCACGAGCATACTAAGTCGACTACAACGTTTGTGGTTCATAAGCTCGATTTTGACACGAAGAGGTGGAGCGAGGTGGTAAGCTTGGGTGATCAATCATTGTTTCTGGGATCTAGCTCCTCTGTGTCTGTTGCTGTCGCTACCGATCATGGATACAAAAGGAATTCTATCTATTTCTTGGATGATTCTTATTATGATTTGGGAGGTGATATGGGTATGTTTGATTTGGAGGATGGAAGCATAACTACATTCTGGATTGGTACGTATAATCTCTACCATCCACAATTTTGGATCGATCTCGCTCCACGGTAGGCAGTCCAGCAAGTGAAGTACTGATCCTGGAAAATCTTGTTTTATTTAATTTCTCTTTCAATAGAGTACTCTAATTTCTCCCTAAATTTAATTCCTCTTTCAATAGTATACTCTGTGTTGCAAAGATCTCTCTCTCATAATTCCTCTTTCAATAGAGTTCTGGCAAATTGCAATTGGACTGATACTGAGTCTTGATACTGTAGGATTGCCATATATTCCATTGCCATGTGAACTGACACTGCCATGCCAAGGCTCTGATACTTGATACTTGCACAGAGTAGGATTGTGTCACATAATTTCTAAAATTCTTCCAACTACATAAAGATATAACAAATCCTAAAATAAGTTAAATATTCAAACTGTTATTTAAACTAAGTACATGGTATTATCTAACTAAACACATGTCCAAAATTCTAAAAAAGTACATCCATAACAAATCCTAGTTAAAATATATTCAAATCAAATTGAAAATATTTTAATAAAATTTGAATTTATATCTATTTTTTTAACCATAATATAGTTTTTATGTAGGGTGTGAACATGACTAGCATACACATATATAGATATAATACATATCCAATGAACACCTCCTATCCGTAGGATTTTAGCTAACTTAAATCTAATGGTTGAAGGAATGCTCATAAATTATTGACAATAAAAGATTCCAAATCTTTCAAATTCTAACAAATCTCAATACATTTTCACAAATATTACAAACAGTGATAAATCTATGGAAAGTCCGAGGGGTAGGAAAGTGTCACGCCCCAGTTCCGGAATACGGGGATGTACACGGCCAGCTACACCGTATAAGGTACGAATACGCTATACGGTGATAACGGCTGTCCAGTCTGGTTGGGTATCCTAGCATGCAATCAATCTATGGCCTAAATCCGATCTCATATCCACAGGTAAATCATAATGAAACAATATCAAGAGAGATAATCATATGAAAAATAGGAAATACTCATATGAAAATCTGGAATCTACAGTACAGGATAATAATGTAGACAAGTATACCTTCCCACAGTTCCTAGCATGGTCTGGAACTGAAGCACACCCTCCAAGTCAAGTCTGGAAGATCCACCTAGTCGGTCTCAGACAATCTGGGAACAATCCAGGGTTGGTCAGGCCAACCGCAGCAAGTACCAGAAAGGAAGACTCAAGGACGGGCGAAGAAAACCAGCAGGATAAAATATGACAAGAATAACATCTAAAAACAGTAAATAAAGGTAAGGGATCGTGCGGTACCAACTGTCACGACCCGCTCCCGAATAATCGGACACGAGTCGGACACGCCCAGCCTTCATTGTTAGACACAATGAAGTAAGCTGTACCAAGCTAGGGAAACTAACCAGATAAACATGAAAGTATAGAATCACAGCAACTATATAATGTGTCCCAACCAGAAAAGAGATACAATATCTGAATTTATTACAATTCAACTATAAGAGTCTGCTAGTCTCAATACATGGAAAGATAAATGGAAAACTAAATGAAACTAGGCCTCTGCAGCCTCTAGGTCACAAGCAGCTCCAGCTGGCTCAGTAGGGAAGGCAGTATCCTGTCCATAGTATGTGTCACACAAAGCCTCCATCTCACCTATCATAACATATCCAGTCAGGAGCGGAGCAAGTACAATTCTAGGTAATGAACAAGACATCATGATATGAAAGTACAAGGGAACATGGAAAGTACAGGAAGAAAAGGTGAATAAGTACATAAAAGAACAGTGTAAAGTACATGAAAGAACATGAATGTAAGAACATGAAAGAACATGATATGTAAGCACCTGAAAGAACATGATATCACAGGAAATAAGTACAAGGTAATCTCCTGAACATGTGTGTACTACATTTGAAATATAACTAAATATGTGACCGGCTAGGGTAAGCACCTGAAAGCACCTGAAAGCACCTGAAAGCACATGAATGGTGACTTAGGACCCGCGTGCACGATGCGGGGTCTAAGCTAAAACACACCTGAGTTGTTACTTGGGATTGGTCACATAGATAGCATATTTCCCCACCCCAGATACAAGTAATAAGCACAAGAGAACAAGAGCACCAGAAAGAACATGACGTGTTGCAATTGTGTCACTCAAGGAAGTACAGGATATATAATGAAAAGTACAAAACCGTAGAGTGTACTTGCCTGTCTCCGGGTGATCGAGAAAGGGTAGTAAAGCTGGATATCCTCCTGTTTATGGTTTACAGTTGATGAGTCCACATGTATAAAGTTGATATTTAAGTCTAAGATTATTAAAACAATCCTATTTTCTAAGGCTCATAATATTAGGCAACTTGTTCATCCACTGATTTAAACAAGTTTGCCATAACTGGACTGTTAGTTCAGTCTTACAATGATGTCTGTTTGCAGGTATTAATCAGTTCAAAAATATGAAAACTGATTCCTCAATACAGCCCTATAATGCAATGGTCAAGAAACCTTTCTAGTTCAAGTTATTGCTGAAAATAGTTAAGTCTAATGTAGCTTATCCTTCAAGTAGCAGTCCAAGGCTAACCCACCCTTATCAGTCCATATGAATTCTTATCACAGTTCTATGTCCAATATCAGGACAGTCTCCAATTGCACTGGGAAGAGTTTAGTAATCAATCCAGGTGATTGCTTCATTCTCTAATAGGATTGATGCCAAACATTAGCCAACAATTATTTCTAAGAGAGTTTACTTCAATCTGCTGTTAACCAGTTCAGGTAGACACTCCTTAATCTAATGTAATTAATATCACAATCTCAGGTTCCTGCAACCTTCCAAATCCTTCAAGACAGTGATACCAGTAATCACAAAATGGAGGAAACACCCTATTGTCAGTTTAACAAACCAGACTAGAATAACATGTTCAATCCTAACAGGACATATCACAGTTGAATGTCTAAGTCCCAATAATGAACTGTATGGACTTCTCCAAAACCGAGGATTAGTAATTTGGTTTAGGAATCCAATAACTTGTGATTTATCCATCAAGTTTCAGAAATTCTCAAATACATACCAGGGAAAAATTCATGTCCCAGTCCTTAACAGGACTGAGGATAATTTATTCAAGTGAAAGCAGACAGTGCACTGCACTAATTTGCTACCCAAATGTTATAGTTCACAAATCTGAGTAACTATCTTCTAAGGAAAATTCTGAAATCCTCAATATCAGAGATTGAATGCAGACCTATTTTCAATACCCATTTCATAACCAGTTGATTCCTGTCCTTAACAGGACTGTTTAACCCGATACTTCTTCAAAGTTTACCAAACTTCATGCCTCTAACTAGGATGCTAAACACTGAGTTCTGGAAACATAATTCTCATTAATCTAGAATAGGATAAAGTGGCATGGAAAAACAGTTTCTCAAATGATAGCCTATCCTAGCTCTTAAGACAAAACTCTATTTGTTCTTAGGTGAGATGTAAATCAGTCCCTAATTTAAGCTAACACAAATAAATCTTCATCCCAGACTTCTATAAAACCTTCCAACAGACCCAACCACTATGTCAGATACAATCATCTAAAAACTGATGCCAATCTCAAGATCACAGTTAAACCCCAGTTAATGGTTCCAGCTACAAGACTGACAATAACAGATATTTGGACAATAAATCAATTGAAACTAAAACTCAAGGAAGGAATTATGCAGAGCTACTGACACAGTCCAAGCTCCAGGTATCAGGATTAGTCTAACATTAGGATTTAAAACAGAATTGGAGAATGTTCATCTCAAAGTTGTAGATATCAACACCACCAGGTAACAAGGTATTATAGACTACAACTTTGTCATAAACATGTCCAGTCCTTCCAAATGTTTTACTGATACCCCCATGACCTTGGCATTCCTAACAACTCAAGATTGATGCAACTTGTTCTTAACTAAGCTCGATTCAAATCAGTCCAAAAAGAGTAATGATTCGAACAGTCTTAATTAGAGCCAAGGTAAATCAGTCCAAAGATTGAATTAACTCACTTTCCAACATCATCTATCATACATAACAGTTATTAACATCCCTCTATTAACGAAATTTAGACTTAGCAATTAACAACCTAATGTCAAACCAAAATGTCTGAAACATCACACGAATTAATCCAAAGGTTTCAGAGTCAATCTAGAGATTCCAGATTGTCCAAACAAAACAACCTTTCATGAATTCGACACTATGCATCTCTCCTATCAATCAAAATTAAAGTAAAAACATGGGAAACAGTACAATACCTGAGAAGAACTATTGACAGACACGATTTGAAGCTGTGTGCTCAAGGGATGATCATGGATCGAGAGAAACAGATTCTGCAGGTAATTTCAACAATTAAGTTCGATCACTCATGATTCATAAGAGATCAGGATAGTCTAAACTTCAATCGAGTATAGATTCAATAATCCAACAATGGAGAACTTACCAATGTTCTATTTCACGAGCTAGGATGATCAACAAATTGAGATCCACTATGATTCTAGATCTGGATCTAATATCCAAAACAAATAAGAAACTAAGTCGAAAGAAAAGCACAACTGGAACATTGGATCAAATCAAAACATATACCTCTTCGATCGATCTCAGAGGCAATTCCCTGAACAGATCAAGAGCTTTGAGGAAGAATTTCCAAATCCAACTACAAGTTATTTCGATGAGGGATCAGATCAAGGAAGATTGAACCAAGGATCAATTTGATTGAAAAATAACTCACCCACTCGATTGGAAAATAGTCGATCCCTTTCTTGCTTCCTGCTGCTGCGTCCTACTCCTTGTGTCGTCCGTCAAGCAAGGGAAGGGTTCGTCGAGGCATGGTGGTTCGCCATGGCTACTCCAGAACAGAGTTTCGGAAGGAAGAAGGAATGGTTTAGAGAATTGGAGAGGGTTGTTACAATTTTAGGAGGGTGGCTTAAATAAGCCAGGTAGCGTGAGGCTCAGGTTTCCAATTAGCGGAAAATTTCTCACCCCACCCTCTCTGACAGGTCGTTAGATGTCAGAGGTGAGGAAGAGCACATGGCCACCTCCCTCGGCCGTTAGGATTTGAAATTTGAGTGCAGCTCGAAAATACAGTGTGAAGAGAAGAAAGAAATAATCCTTACGAATTAAAAGTTGGATATGGGCTTCAGTAATGGGCCACTAAAGACTATAGGCTTTAGAATGAGTTAAGCCCAAGTAAAATTTAAATGATAACTAAATAACAAAATTTAATAGCATTCCTAAATCATTTAAGAAATTTAAAATTTCTAAAATTTCAGAAAAGTGGAGTTACAAATCTCTCCCCCTTGAAAAATTTCGTCCTCAAAATTCAAGGACCAACACAACTCCCAAAAAGACCCAAACTCCAGTTTTATTATTGAAAACCAAAATGAAAAATACAATCACGAGAACAATCTAGGGTAGCACTCCCGCATCTCGTCCTCGCGCTCCCATGTGGACTCTCCCGGAGAGTGATGTCTCCACATGACACGAACGAGAGGAATGGTCTGGTTCCGCAGACGCTTCTCTCTCCGGTCCAACATCTCTACTGGCTGCTCCTCGTAAGTCAATCTCGGGCCCACCTCCAGCTCGGAATAGTCCACTACATGGCTCGGGTCCGGAATGTATCGTCAAAGCTGGGATATGTGGAAGACATCGTGCACTCCCTCCAATCTAGCTGGAAGCGCTAGTCGGTACGCCATCTCGCCAATCCGTGCCGTCACGTCGAATGGTCCGATGAATCTCGGACTGAGCTTCCCGCCTCTGCCGAACCGAATGACGCCTCTGGTCGGTGAGATCTTCAGGAACACTCTGTCTCCAACCTTGAACTCAAGTGGCCGTCTAGTGCTGTCCGCCCAATGCTTCTGTCGATCCTGCGCAACCCTGAGACGATCTCTGATCAGTCTGACTTTCTCTGCTGAGTCCACCACCATCTCTGGCCCAAGTAAAGCTCTCTCGCCAACGTCGTCCCAGGATAACGGCGTGCGACATCTCCGCCCGTACAATGCCTCGAATGGAGTCATCTCGATGCTGGCCTGATAACTGTTGTTATAGGCAAATTCCACCAGGTGTAAATGGTCCTCCCACGAACCGCCGAAGTCGAGTGCGCAAACTCGTAGCATGTCCTCCAAGGTCTGAATGGTCCTCTCGGACTGTCCGTCCGTCTGTGGATGATAGGCCGTGCTGAACTTCAACTTTGATCCAAAGCTCTGCTGTAGACTCCTCCAGAAGTGTGATGTGAAGCGGCTGTCTCGATCTGAAACAATGCTGACTGGCACCCCGTGAATCCTCACGATCTGACGCATGTAGAGGTCTGCAAGCTTCTCGGTCGACAGCCTAACCTTGAACGGAATAAAGTGAGCGGATTTTGTCAATCTGTCCACGATCACCCAGATAGCGTCCTTGCCACTGGGAGTACGCGGCAATCCAGAGACAAAGTCCATGGTAATGTGCTCCCACTTCCATTTCGGAATAGGTAAAGGCTGGAGTAGTCCTGCTGGTCTCTGGCGCTCCGCCTTGACTTGCTGGCACACAAGGCATCTGGAAACAAATCTGGCGACCTCTCTCTTCATCCCATACCACCAAACATACTCCCGCAGATCCTTGTACATCTTGGTAGACCCAGGATGTATAGAATACTGCGACTGGTGGGCCTCCTGTATCACTTCCTCCCGCAAGTCCTTAGGCACACACAGCTGACTCCCATGCCTCAAGGATCCGTCCTCCGTAATGGTAAAATCGTCGAGCAGACCTAACTCTGCCTGAGCTCTAAGACCTTGGATTCCCTCATCAAGCAACTGGGCCTCCTTGATCTTCTCTAGCAACCCCGACTGTATCTGCATATGCATCATCTGACCTCCATACCCTGGGAGTACAACCTCAATCCCAAGGCTCTCCAGATCCTCTAATAAATGCCGGTCTATGGTGAGATACATAGCAATAGGATACCGACTGAGAGTGTTTGCAACCACATTCGCCTTCCCAGGATGATACTGCAGACTGATGTCGAAGTCCTTCATGAGTTCCAGCCATCTGCGCTACCTCATATTCAGCTCCTTCTGAGTAAAGACATACTTCAGGCTTTTGTGGTCCGTGAAGATGTCCACTCTCTCCCCATACAGGTAATGCTTCCACAGTTTCAAGGCAAATATGACTGCTGCAAGCTCCAAGTCATGTGTAGGATAATTCTTCTCATGGGGCCTCAACTGTCTAGAAGCATACGCTATAACCTTCTTGTTCTGCTCCAGCACACATCCCAAGCCTTTCCCTGAAGCATCGTTGTAGATGACAAATCCTCCTGATCTCGATGGCAAAGCTAGAACTGGTGCCGTCACGAGTCTTCTCTTCAATTCTTCAAATGCTGACTGGCAGGCATCGCTCCAGATGAACTCCTCGTCCTTCCGCGTAAGCTTCGTCATAGGCTCTGCTATCCTGGCGAAGTCCTTCACGAACTTCCTGTAGTATCCTGCAAGACCCAGGAAACTACGAATCTCTGCTACTGACTTGGGAGGTGCCCATGCTTCCACTGCCTCAATCTTCTTGGGATCCACAGAAATCCCCTCTCCAGTCACCACATGCCCTAGAAACTCCACTCTGTCCAAGAAAAACTCATATTTCGAGAGTTTTCCGTACAGCTTCTCCTTCCGCAGAATCTCTAAAACAATCCGCAGGTGCTCAACATGCTCCTCCTCCGTCTTGGAATAGATCAGAATGTCGTCAATAAAGACTACGACAAACTTATCCAAATATTTATGGAAAACCTTATTCATCTGGTTCATAAAAACTGCGGGGGCATTGGTGAGTCCAAACGGCATCACCAGGAACTCATACTGGCCGTATCGAGTGTTGAAGGCTGTTTTCGGAATATCCTGCTCCCGAACCTTCATCTGGTGGTACCCTGATCGAAGATCGATCTTAGAAAAGACCTTCGCTCCACTAAGCTGGTCAAACAGCTCGTCAATCCGTGGCAAAGGGTATCGATTCTTGATGGTGATGTTGTTGAGTGCACAGTAGTCAATGCACATCCTCACCGTCCCATCCTTCTTGGGCACAAAAAGCACCGGTGCTCCCCAGGGTGAAGCACTGGAGCGAATAAACCCTTTGCCCTCAAGCTCATCAATCTGCGCCTTCAACTCCGCAGCTTCCTTCGGATTGATCTTGTAACAGTGCTGGGACTTCGGTGCTGATCTGGGCAATAGGTCGATACTGAACTCTACATCTCGATCTGGTGGCAATCCTGGAAGCTCCTCGGGGAAGACGTCAAGATACTCTGCAATCAGCGGATGCGGCAACTCCTGGTCTTCTGCAACTGCTCCGAAGTAGACTCCCTCTGGCCTCTCTGCAACTCGTCTGCTGATCTCGAACGGTGGAACTCCCGACGGGCTGAAGATCACCTTCCCTTCATGGCAGTCTATTACGGCAAACTGCTCGCTCATCCAGTCAATGTCGAGGACTACGTCGAATCCGGGAAGCGGCATCACTAGAAATCGAGCTCGAATCTCTCTCCCAGCAATAGTGATAGGGCATTCCACCATCTCACTTACTGGCACCGACCCTCCTCCTGTCATGATCTAACAGTTCCGCCTAGTGGGCTTGGGTGTGAAGCCGTGTCTATGCAGAAACTCATATGATACAAAGCTATGGGTGGCTCCAGAATCAAACAATGCAATGGCAGGGAAAGAATGCAAGAATATAGAACCTGTGATCACATCTGGCACTGCCTCATCCTCCTCAACTGCAGCCAAGACGTAAGCACGTCCCTGCTGTGCTCCTCCTCTCTGCTGCTCCTGATGCTGTGCAAACCTCTGATGCTGGGGTGGTAGAGCTCCTCCCCTCTGGGGTGCAGCAGGCAATGCTCTGGGTGGTGCAGCCGGTGGTCCTCCTCCTCGTCCTCCTGCTAGTCTGGCTGTAGCCTGAGCGCAGTCCCTCATCTGGTGTGCATCGGATCCGCAGAAGAGGCAAAGTCCCAACCTCTTGCGGCACTCGTCGATGTGGTGTCCAGGGCGATGACAAAAAGCACAACTGATCGCCAGATGCTGTCTCTGATGTTGATGTGCTGGAGCTCTGGCCTGACGGTGATGCTGCTGCTGCTGCTGCGGCCTCGTCTGGGTCTGAACCCTCTTCGCTGGTGCCTGGAAACTGCTGCTGCCCACGTCCCGGTCCCTCTTCAGCCTTGGGTCCGCCTCCTTCTCTACTGCCTGGGCGATCTTAAGGATGCTGGAGTAGGTAGTCGCCTGACTAATCGCCACTGCATGTCGCAGCTCCCTGTTGAGACCCTTCTTGAATCTCCATGCTCTGTCCTCTGGCTCTCTAACCAGTCTCTCAGCGAACCTGCTGAGCCTGGTAAACTCCGAAGTGTACTGTGCGACCATCATCGTCCCCTGCTGCAGCGCCTCGAACTGCACCCTCAACTCATCATGCTCCACCTCTGGAAAGAATTTCTCCTTGAACAGTGTTTTGAAAACTGTCCAAGACACCCGGGGCTCTGACAACTGGGGGTCCTCCCGGTACCAAGCTCTCGCCAAGTCAAAGAGTCGCATGCTAGCCACTGACACCTTCTGGTCCTCTGGAATGTTCGCCATGGTCAGAGTCCTCTCTGCATTCTCCAGCCATTCATCGGCATAGATGATCCCCTCGTCGCCCCAGAAGTCCATCAGGCTAAGGTGCTGGTACTCCTTCGCTGTCCCGGGTCTCGGTCCTCGCGGTATTGGAGGTACTGGTGCTGGTGCTGGTGCTGGTGCTGGTGCTGGTGCTGGTGCTGGTGCTGCCAGCTCCCTGGTCCTCAGCGCGTCGACGACAGTCGCTCTGAACTGCGCTGCCTGATGGTTCTGGGCCTCCAGAAAGTGCTGAAACAACGCCATCACTTGGTTGCCGTCAAGCATCATCGTCGGCGGCAGCGATGGAAAGATAGGAGGCGCTGGCGGAAGCTGATCTGCCTGAACGTCTGGTGCGGGCTGCTCTGGTGCGGCCTGATCCGAACCGCCTGCAACTCCAGAAGTGCCTGCAACTCCAGACTGGTCTGCGGTCTTCCTCGTAGTGACCATCCTGCATAAAAAGAAAATTTGTTGAATGACAAACCCTAAAACCTAACAAACAATGTTTTTATAATAATAAAGCACCTGATAATCCGGATAATACCTGATATACCCTTATTTCCCGGTTTTCCTATGCTGTGATCAAGTTTCCCTAATGTAATCAAGTCCCCCAATAGTACGCTAAGTCCTAGGTACCATTAGGATGGACCTGCATGGGCCACCACTAAAAACATGTCACGACCCGCTCCCAAATAATCGGACACGAGTCGGACACGCCCAGCCTTCATTGTTAGACACAATGAAGTAAGCTGTACCAAGCTAGGAAAACTAACCAGATAAACATGAAAGTATAGAATCACAGCAACTATATAATGTGTCCCAACCAGAAAAGAGATACAATATCTGAATTTATTATAATTCAACTATAAGAGTCTGCTAGTCTCAATACATGGAAAGATAAATGGAAAACTAAATGAAACTAGGCCTCTGCAGCCTCTAGGTCACAAGCAGCTCCAGCTGGCTCAGTAGGGAAGGCAGTATCCTGTCCATAGTATGTGTCACACAAAGCCTCCATCTCACCTATCATAACATATCCAGTCAGGAGCGGAGCAAGTACAATTCTAGGTAATGAACAAGACATCATGATATGAAAGTACAAGGGAACATGGAAAGTACAGGAAGAAAAGGTGAATAAGTACATAAAAGAACAGTGTAAAGTACATGAAAGAACATGAATGTAAGAACATGAAAGAACATGATATGTAAGCACCTGAAAGAACATGATATCACAGGAAATAAGTACAAGGTAATCTCCTGAACATGTGTGTACTACATTTGAAATATAACTAAATATGTGACCGGCTAGGGTAAGCACCTGAAAGCACCTGAAAGCACCTGAAAGCACATGAATGGTGACTTAGGACCCGCGTGCACGATGCGGGGTCTAAGCTAAAACACACCTGAGTTGTTACTTGGGATTGGTCACATAGATAGCATATTTCCCCACCCCAGATACAAGTAATAAGCACAAGAGAACAAGAGCACCAGAAAAAACATGACGTGTTGCAATTGTGTCACTCAAGGAAGTACAGGATATATAATGAAAAGTACAAAACCGTAGAGTGTACTTGCCTGTCTCCGGGTGATCGAGAAAGGGTAGTAAAGCTGGATATCCTCCTGTTTATGGTTTACAGTTGATGAGTCCACATGTATAAAGTTGATATTTAAGTCTAAGATTATTAAAACAATCCTAGATACCATTGATAAATACAACTTCTCTAAAGATGTGGTTATTTATAATCTAATCTATGACTAAACATTAGTAGCTATTTTCTAAGGCTCATAATATTAGGCAACTTGTTCATCCACTGATTTAAACAAGTTTGCCATAACTGGACTGTTAGTTCAGTCTTACAATGATGTCTGTTTGCAGGTATTAATCAGTTTAAAAATATGAAAACTGATTCCTCAATACAGCCCTATAATGCAATGGTCAAGAAACCTTCCTAGTTCAAGTTATTGCTGAAAATAGTTAAGTCTAATGTAGCTTATCCTTCAAGTAGCAGTCCAAGGTTATCAGTCCATATGAATTCTTATCACAGTTCTATGTCCAATATCAGGACAGTCTCCAATTGCACTGGGAAGAGTTTAGTAATCAATCCAGGTGATTGCTTCATTCTCTAATAGGATTGATGCCAAACATTAGCCAACAATTATTTCTAAGAGAGTTTACTTCAATCTGCTGTTAACCAGTTCAGGTAGACACTCCTTAATCTAATGTAATTAATATCACAATCTCAGGTTCCTGCAACCTTCCAAATCCTTCAAGACAGTGATACCAGTAATCACAAAATGGAGGAAACACCCTATTGTCAGTTTAACAAACCAGACTAGAATAACATGTTCAATCCTAACAGGACATATCACAGTTGAATGTCTAAGTCCCAATAATAAACTGTATGGACTTCTCCAAAACCGAGGATTAGTAATTTGGTTTAGGAATCCAATAACTTGTGATTTATCCATCAAGTTTCAGAAATTCTCAAATACATACCAGGGAAAAATTCATGTCCTAGTCCTTAACAGGACCGAGGATAATTTATTCAAGTGAAAGCAGACAGTGCACTGCACTAATTTGCTACCCAAATGTTATAGTTCACAAATCTGAGTAACTATCTTCTAAGGAAAATTCTGAAATCCTCAATATCAGAGATTGAATGCAGACCTATTTTCAATACCCATTTCATAACCAGTTGATTCCTGTCCTTAACAGGACTGTTTAACCCGATACTTCTTCAAAGTTTACCAAACTTCATGCCTCTAACTAGGATGCTAAATACTGAGTTCTGGAAACATAATTCTCATTAATCTAGAATAGGATAAAGTGGCATGGAAAAACAGTTTCTCAAATGACAGCCTATCCTAGCTCTTAAGACAAAACTCTATTTGTTCTTAGGTGAGATGTAAATCAGTCCCTAATTTAAGCTAACACAAATAAATCTTCATCCTAGACTTCTATAAAACCTTCCAACAGACCCAACCACTATGTCAGATACAATCATCTAAAAACTGATGCCAATCTCAAGATCACAGTTAAACCCCAGTTAATGGTTCCAGCTACAAGACTGACAATAACAGATATTTGGACAATAAATCAATTGAAACTAAAACTCAAGGAAGGAATTATGCAGAGCTACTGACACAGTCCAAGCTCCAGGTATCAGGATTAGTCTAACATTAGGATTTAAAATAGAATTGGAGAATGTTCATCTCAAAGTTGTAGATATCAACACCACCAGGTAACAAGGAATTATAGACTACAACTTTGTCATAAACATGTCCAGTCCTTCCAAATGTTTTACTGATACCCCCATGACCTTGGCATTCCTAACAACTCAAGATTGATGCAGCTTGTTCTTAACTAAGCTCGATTCAAATCAGTCCAAAAAGAGTAATGATTCGAACAGTCTTAATTAGAGCCAAGGTAAATCAGTCCAAAGATTGAATTAACTCACTTTCCAACATCATCTATCATACATAACAGTTATTAACATCCCTCTATTAACGGAATTTAGACTTAGCAATTAACAACCTAATGTCAAACCAAAATGTCTGAAACATCACACGAATTAATCCAAAGGTTTCAGAGTCAATCTAGAGATTCCAGATTGTCCAAACAAAACAACCTTTCATGAATTCGACACTATGCATCTCTCCTATCAATCAAAATTAAAGTAAAAATATGGGAAACAGTACAATACCTGAGAAGAACTATTGACTGACACGATTTGAAGCTGTGTGCTCAAGGGATGATCATGGATCGAGAGAAACAAATTCTGCAGGTAATTTCAACAATTAAGTTCGATCACTCATGATTCATAAGAGATCAGGATAGTCTAAACTTCAATCGAGTATAGATTCAATAATCCAACAATGGAGAACTTACCAATGTTCTATTTCACGAGCTAGGATGATCAACAAATTGAGATCCACTATGATTCTAGATCTGGATCTAATATCCAAAACAAATAAGAAACTAAGTCGAAAGAAAAGCACAACTGGAACATTGGATCAAATCAAAACATATACCTCTTCGATCGATCTTAGAGGCAATTCCCTGAACAGATCAAGAGCTTTGAGGAAGAATTTCCAAATCCAACTACAAGTTATTTCGATGAGGGATCAGATCAAGGAAGATTGAACCAAGGATCAATTTGATTGAAAAATAACTCACCCACTCGATTGGAAAATAGTCGATCCCTTCCTTGCTTCCTGCTACTGCGTCCCACTCCTTGTGTCGTCCGTCGAGCAAGGGAAGGGTTCGTCGAGGCATGGTGGTTCGCCATGGCTACTCCATAACAGAGTTTCGGAAGGAAGAAGGAATGGTTTAGAGAATTGGAGAGGGTTGTTACAATTTTAGGAGGGTGGCTTAAATAAGCCAGGTAGCGTGAGGCTCAGGTTTCCAATTGGCGGAAAATTTCTCACCCCACCCTCTCTGACAGGTCGTTAGATGTCAGAGGTGAGGGAGAGCACATGGCCACCTCCCTCGGCCGTTAGGATTTGAAATTTGAGTGCAGCTCGAAAACACAGTGTGAAGAGAAGAAAGAAATAATCCTTACGAATTAAAAGTTGGATATGGGCTTCAGTAATGGGCCACTAAAGACTATAGGCTTTAGAATGAGTTAAGCCCAAGTAAAATTTAAATGATAACTAAATAACAAATTTTAATAGCATTCCTAAATCATTTAAGAAATTTAAAATTTCTAAAATTTCAAAAAAGTGGAGTTACACCAACGCACGATAACAATCCACAAGTATAGTGAAGCTAACACAATCACAATCTCCCTAGCATCCACTCACACCTACACTGCCAGCTGGAAATCAATATCAGCTGGCTAGCAGCAACAAGCCAAACAACACAGAAGGACAAGCGGCCACACAATGCCTACGGCTTGCTATTATTAGCTAACTAGGGTTATCACAGGCCTAATTACTAACAAGATGCAATGAGACTTCAAAGTCCAGCTCCTGCTTGCTACTACCCGAATGGCCCTAGCAAAAAAAAAGATAGATATAGCAGGCACACTGCAGTAAGATACATGTGCCCTAAAGAAGTGCCACACTCGACGGAGGGCTGGGAATGCGCTCATCTCGACGGATAGCAACAAATCCCTAGTATATATATATATATATATATATACATAGGGCCGGGGTCAGACAAGCAACAGGTCACTGGGAAGTCCCCATGAACTACATGATTAATCTAGTTATTAGCCTAGTCAGTTTCATTATGGATCCCTGACCGTGGTACACAGGGATCCATGTCCTAGACATGATGCAAGACAAGACTGGACTGGTGGCTTATACAAGCACAATCAAGAGAAATCAACCACGGTGTCAAGACGGGGTCATGCTGAGCAAGTCAAGACTGGCTGTCGCAACAGCAATCAAGAGTAAACATGCCATGTCGAGAGTACTAGTCAGGAGTACGCCACCACGGGCCACTATCAAGAATCAAGAGTATACATGCCAGGTTTACTGTCAAGTCCAGAGTGCTAGTCAGGAGTGCACCTCTACGGGCCACTAATCAAGAATCAAAACAGGTCCAGGTCATCGTGTAATACCAGGAACAAGGTCAAACCTATCAGTCACAAGAAGTCATATGCCCAAATCGTGACATGTATAACAAGTCGGGTACAAGATCAAAATCTCCACCAGAATAGTCTGTCAAGTACACATGGGAACCTACAGCTCAAATCATCAAATCGATCCATCCATCTTATCAAACTATCAGGAGTCTCCTATCTACGATGGGGAAAAATGTCAGGTCAAAAAAGGACAAACACCAGATACTAAGCTAATCAGAATCAACAACGTTAGGCCCTATGACTCATAAGAATCCTCCAAGTCAATGATCACCAGCCGCTAGAAAATGAGCCCCTCAACTACCAAGACATAGCAATCAAACCAGGTTCCCCAACTACCAGAATACACAAAGGTACCAGGTTTTAGGCGTTTAGGAAGTTGAGTAAAAATCATATAATAATACCCTCGATATTCTCCTCGTTCCATAAAATATTCGAAATCACCAAAATCCAAGAATCCACATAGATCCACCAAGTCAATATCCCGAGATCGTACTCTCCATAATACTCAATCCTCAGTCATATCCATAAGTCACAACTCCCAATACATAGGACAACTGTCAGCTCTATCTGACTAGACTAGGACAACCCCTAGGATGAAGGGTCAGGGGACAAGAGTCCGGTAATAAATATCGCCGGAAGTGGCAAGGATTACACGGACCGCTCTGGAGCAAATTCACAACCCTTATACCAAACAAGGACCAGGGTTGCAGACCGTCTCCCGAGTGGAACCGCTCTCCTTACGCTATCCGACGGACAAGACAGATCAGGAGCTAGGCGATTGATCTAGTCTGGAGTCTACCTAGCAAGCAATGGGATCAGGTATACCATACCAAGGTGAACAGGCACGAGCCCAGTCCAGCAAACCAAAGGAATGGTTCTGCCCAGTCCTTCGAACCAAATTCCCGATCGGGAATTTTGGAAGAATCCGGCAGAGTCTCCTCTGTATTCTGGACAGGTGCTCCCAGCGAGTTGGGGCTAAAATCCACTCGGCACAACCCGTCACAGAATCGCAGAATCGCAGACTGAGAACACTAGGTCTCAGCTACCAGCAGCACTACAATGCGTACTGGGAACAAATCGATAGCCGAGAACACTAAGCCCCGGCCTCCAGCAGCGCTACGAGACGTACTGGAAAATCAATCGAACCCGAGACCACTAATGTCTCGGCCTCCAGCAGCACTACAATGCGTACTGGGCGCCAAGCCAACATGCATAATAATAAAATAACCGCCTCGCAGGGCGCACCACAACACATGTCCATAAATCCCTAACCCAAGCACAATCACCGCCACAAGTAAAGTTAGCCAGAGCCGTTACCCGACCGCGAGTCTGACACGGGGCACATGGGGCAATCCGTACAAGTGAGTCGTGCTCGTGTCCTCGGAGGTGTGGATGACCCATCCGAGTCGGCCGATACGGTCTATCCCAGTATCGGACCAAGCTAGTCTAGGTTATCATGGCAGTTCTACTGCTAAGCTACACTACTCATGATTATACAATTTTACAATAAATTAAATACAATAAAATCCAGGAGAGATGGCAAGAGCCGCCGATGAGCAAGGGATACTTGCCTAGAGGGCTCGGCTAGGTAAGCAAGTCTTTGGCAGTCGCGATCCAAGCTAGCACGCCAATCGAGATCGTCAGAATATACAATAAACAATCATTAGAATTAAATAATAAAATAATGATAATTTACGAAGAATGGCACGATGCTATACCGTACGGGTTTCGTAAGCAGCGCAGGGATCTGGCACGAAAACCGAGGCACACGGACCGATACGGGCACGTAAATTGAGATGCACACGTATATCGAGACGCGCACGAGAATCGAGATGACTTGAATATCGAGACGAACAGGAGACATAAACGTGCACGTAAATTGAGACGTACACGTAGGCCGAGGGATCGCGAGTATCAAAATGGTGCATGAATCACACAACACGCAAATCGAGACGTACACGCGAATCGAGACGGCACAAAGACCAATGCGGTACGCAAATCGGAGCAAGCATGCAAATCGAGGCGGTGCGCAAATCAGCGCACGCACACGAATCGAAGCGATACTAAAACCGAGATGGCATAAAGGCCGAGACACGGGAATCGAGACAACGTGCAAACCGAGATAGCACGGTGCCCGAGACAGCGCGGGGCTCGAAGCGTCCCGCTGCCCGAGGCAACACGTGAATCGAGGCGACACGAGAACCGAGGCAGCACGTACACCAAGGTATATGTGTATCGAGACGGCACATAACCCGAGCAGCGCGGGGCCCAAAACGTCCTGCTGTTCGAGGCGTACACGGAGCTCGAGGGCTCGCTCCCCAAGTACATGCAAAACGAGGGGGTCGCTCCACGAGGGTGCGCTGCTCGAGACAGCACGCTGCCCGAGGAGGAGAGAAAGAAAGGGCAGAGGAGCTCGCCGAGGTCGGTCAGGCTCCGGCGGAGGGGACAGCAGTGGCAAGAGTTGCGCCGAGAGAGAATAGAGAGGGGGAGGAGACGCGGAGGCGAGGGTGCTGCCGAGGTGGGCGACGGCCAGGCGGGTCGTGGCTCCCGGCGAAGGGAGGCAGCAGCGCCACGCTGAGCCAGGAAAGGAGAGGAGGAGAAGGAGACGGCGTCGCTGGAGGCGGCTCACGGCGGCAATCCGCGCCACGACGAGAGGAGGAAGGAGAAGGGGGTAGAGGCCATGGGGCTGGAGGTGATGACGATGGGGCTGGTGGCGGTGGTCGCGGCTGGAGGCGGGGTGACCACGGCGGAAGTGGAGGCGGCGCTCGTGGGTGAGGGCGGCGGAGGAGGCCGACCGTGGGGGAGACAACGACGGCGACGATGATGGTGGTGGTAGTCGTCGTGGAAGTGATGGTGGTGGTGGCTGAAGATGACGATGATGGTGGCAGTGGTGGTGACTGAAATGGAGGTGGCCGGAGGCCATGGCGGTGGTAGCTAAAGTGGTGGCGACGGCTACAGGCCGGAGACAAGAGGGAGAGGTGAGCTCGGGAAAGCTAGGGTTAGGGTTAGTGAGAGCTGAGAGAGGGAGAGAGAGGGGATTTGGGGGGGTTCTCCAGGGAAGAGAGAGAGGGGAGATTTCGGGAGAGAGAGGGAAAGTTGAGGGAGGAGAGAGGGAAAGGTGAGGGAGGAGAGAGGGAGTGGGTGAGTGATGTGAGGGGTGATTTGAGTGAAGAGATAGGGGGTTAGGTTAATATTTTGGGAGGGTAGATTGGGAACAAGAAAATTAATAATAACATTAATAATAATAGGAAAAATTCATCTCCAATAATTAAATAATAAAATTTCAAATATATCCCAAAATTAAAATCCTCCAAAATATGAAATACAGTCAAAATACAGTCATATACCTATTTTCAAAAATAAGGATCTGACATCCTACCCACGTTACAAAAATTTTGTCCTCGAAATTTCAGAATTATCAAAATAGGGTTTTCAAAACTAGTACATATATATCTTCCATGAAAACTCTACCCACCTTACAGAAATCAAGTAATACAATAAGAAATGAACAAAATCTCAATATGAAAACATCAAAGAGAACAAGGTCTAGCTAAATCAACTCGTAAGGTAAATCCAAAACATCGAAGGAATCTCGAAAATCAAAGTCTCGTATACACGAAATAACCCCATAAATCAAAACAAGTATAGAATGTCGAAAGCAATGTCAGAAAACATAAAATCCCAACTACATAAAGAAAATAATAAATCTGCATAAAATCATAAAATACAGGATATCTGTCTCGAGCCGACGACTGTAGTTTTCCAATATCCGAAAAATGTGTGCCATGGTCATTCTTTGCCACGCCATCCGGAATGGCTGCAAAAGATTTACCATGACACTATAAGCGGCTGCAACTTTCGTTACCACGTCGTCAAGGTATACTAGGGTCATCCAGTTACTCTTGACAAATATCCAAAATAAATCAAATCTACAACTCAAATGTCCAAGCCACTAAAATCATAAAATATCTAACCAATATAACATAATAATTCTACAAAATAATAACTCATTATCCATGTCAAATCGTAATATCCATCCAAAAAAAACACATTCAATAACCCGGATAACTTCCTAGGAAATACATCAAAACCAAAAATCCATGTCAAAACATGATATATAGAAAATATATCCATAATCAAAATAATAATATCTGAAAGAAATAATCATGATTGTGGAACTGTCCAGAATCAAAGGAGCTAAATTGGTACAAGAAAATCCACTGGGTACTCAACAAATGTTGAAATATCCAATCTCAAAGTCCAGAGGAAGTCTTCCGTCCGCAGCAATCCAGCCAATGCTCGAAGAGGACGATAGTGATACTAAGTCAACACGAAGTTAGCGCACGAAAGAGATAACAAGAAATCAACCATAGCGAAACACCGGTAGAGAGTCCAGAACCCAAGATAAATAATATAGTAATCCAAGATAAGACCAGACATCGTCTTACCAGATAAGGTGATCGACATGACCAACTACAGGACCATGTCTCTCAAAACAAGGAATAACGATAGATAACAACGAATAAGACAGGACAGGGCAAGATAGGTCCAGGTAGAGATGGGGACCAGTTCACAAGTTCAAGGGAGCGAAGGACAAGTGTAACAAGTGGGAATACCAAGGGATAGTGGAATGAGATCAATAATCATGTGATACCCAACAAAATCTCAAAACGGGACCTGCATGGGCCACCACTAAAACCATGTCACGCCCCAGTTCCGGAATACGGGGACGTACACGGCCAGCTACACCGTATAAGGTACGAATACGCTATACGGTGATAACGTCTGTCCAGTCTGGTTGGGTATCCTAGCATGCAATCAATCTATGGCCTAAATCCGATCTCATATCCACATGTAAATCACAATGAAACAATATCAAGAGAGATAATCATATGAAAAACAGGAAATACTTATATGAAAATCTGGAATCTACAGTACAGGATAATAATGTAGACAAGTATACCTTCCCACAGTTCTTAGCATGGTCTGGAACTGAAGCACACCCTCCAAGTCAAGTCTGGAAGATCCACCGGGTCGGTCTCAGACAATATGGGAACAATCCAGGGTTGGTCAGGCCAACCGCAGTAAGTACCAGAAAGGAAGGCTCAAGGACGGGCGAAGAAAACCAGCAGGATAAAATATGACAAGAATAACATCTAAAAACAGTAAATAAAGGTAAGGGATCGTGCGGTACCAACGCATGATAACAATCCACAAGTATAGTGAAGCTAACACAATCACAATCTCCCTAGCATCCACTAACACCTGCACTGCCAGCTGGAAATCAATATCAGCTGGCTAGCAGCAACAAGCCAAACAACACAGAAGGACAAGCAGCCACACATGCTATTATTAGCTAACTAGGGTTATCACAGGCCTAATTACTAACAAGATGCAATGAGACTTCAAAGTCCAGCTCCTGCTTGCTACTACCCGAATGGCCCCAGCAAAAAAAAAGATAGATATAGCAGGCACACTGCAGTAAGATATAAAGAAGTGCCACACTCGACGAAGGTCTGGGAATGCGCTCATCTCGACGGATAGCAACAAATCCCTAGTATATATATATATATAGATACATAGGGCCGGGGTCAGACAAGCAACAGGTCACTGGGAATCCCCATGAACTACATAATTAATCTAGTTATTAGCCTAGTCAGTTTCAATATGGATCCTTGACCGTGGTACTCAGGGATCCATGTCCTAGACATGATGCAAGACAAGACTGGACTGGTGGCTTATACAAGCACAATCAAGAGAAATCAACCATGGTGTCAAGACGGGGTCATGCTGAACAAGTCAGGACTGGCTGTCGCAACAGCAATCAAGAGTAAACATGCCATGTCGAGAGTACTAGTCAGGAGTGCGCCACCACGGGCCACTATCAAGAATCAAGAGTATACATGCCAGGTTTACTGTCAAGTCCACAGTGCTAGTCAGGGGTGCACCTCTACGGGCTACTAATCAAGAATCAAAACAGGTCCAGGTCATCGTGTAATACCAGGAATAAGGTCAAACCTATCAGTCACAAGAAGTCACATGCCCAAATTGTGACATGGATAACAAGTCGGGTACAAGATCAAAATCTCTACCATAATAGTCTGTCAAGTACACATGGAAACCTACAGCTCAAATCATCAAGTCGATCCATCCATCTTATCAAACTATCAGGAGTCTTCTATCTATGATGGGGAAAAATGTCAGGTCGAAAAAGGACAAACACCAGATACTAAGCTAATCAGAATCAACAACGTTAGGCCCTATGACTCACAAGAATCCTCCAAGTCAATGATCACCAGCCGCTAGAAAACGAGCCCCTCAACTACCAAGACATAGCAATCAAACCAGGTTTCCCAACTACCGAAATACACAAAGGTACCAGGTTTTGGGCATTTGGGAAGTCGAGTAAAAATCATATAACAATACCCTCGATATTCTCCTCGTTTCACAAAATATTCGAAATCACCAAAATCCAAGAATCCACATAGATCCACCAAGTCAATATCCCGAGATCGTACTCTCCATAATACTCAATCCTCAGTCATATCCACAAGTCACAAATCCCAATACATAGGACAACTGTCAGCTCTATCTGACTAGACTAGGACAACCCCTAGGATGAAGGGTCAGGAGATAAGAGTCCGGTAATAAATATCGCCGAAAGTGGCAAAGGTTACACGGACCGCTCTGGAGCAAATCCACAACCCTTAAACCAAACAAGGACCGGGGTTGCAGACCGTCTCCCGAGTGGAACCGCTCTCCTTACGCTATCCGACGGACAAGACAGATCAGGAGCTAGGCGACTGATCTAGTCTGGTGTCTACCTAGCAAGAAATGGGATCAGGTATACCACACCAAGGTGAACAGGCACGAGCCCAGTCCAGCAAACCAAAGGAATGGTTCTGCCCAGTCCTTCGAACCAAATTCCCGATCGGGAATTTTGGAAGAATCCGGCAGAGTCTCCTCTGTATTCTGGACAGAAGCTCCCAGCGAGTTGGGACAAAAATCCACTCGGTGCAATCCGCCGCATAATCGCAGAATCGCAGACTGAGAACACTAGGTCTCAGCTACCAGCAGCACTACAATGCGTACTGGGAACAAATCGATTGCCGAGAACACTAAGCCCCGGCCTCCAGCAGCGCTACGAGGCGTACTGGGAAATCAATCGAACCCGAGACCACTAATATCTCGGCCTCCAGCAGCACTACAATGCATACTGGGCGCCAAGCCAACATGCATAATAATAAAATAACCGCCTCGCAGGGCGCACCACAACACATGTCATAAATCCCTAACCCAAGCACAATCACCGTCACAGGTAAAGTTAGCCAGAGCCGTTACCCGACCGCGAGTCGGACACGGGGCACATGGGGCAATCCGTACAAGTGAGTCGTGCTTGTGTCCTCGGAGGTATGGATGACCCATCCGAATCGGCCGATACGGTCTATCCCAGTATCGGACCAAGCTAGTCTAGGTTATCATGGCAGTTCTACTGCTAAGCTACACTACTCATGATTATACAATTTTACAATAAATTAAATACAATAAAATCCAGGAGAGATGGCAAGAGCCGCCGATGAGCAAGGGATACTTGCCTAAAGGGTTCGGCTAGGTAAGCAAGTCTTCGGCAGTCGCGATCCAAGCTAGCACGCCAATCGAGATCCTCAGAACGCACAATAAACAATCATTAGAATTAAATAATAAAATAATGACAATTCACGAAGAATAGTACGATGCTATACCGTACGGGTCCCGCAAGCAGCACCGGGATCTGGCACAGAAACAGAGGAACACAAACCGATACGGGCACGTAAATCGAGATACGCACGTATATCGAGACGCGCACGAGAATCGAGATGACTCGAACATCGAGACAAACAGGAGACATAAACATACACGTAAATCGAGACGTACACGTAGGCCGAGGGATCACGAATATCAAAATGGTGCACGAATCACACAACACGTAAATCGAGACATGCACGCGAATCGAGACGGCACAAAGACCAATACGGCACGCAAATCGGAGCGAGCACGCAAATCGAGGCGGTGCGCAAATTAGCGTACGCACACAAATCGAAGCGATACTAAAACCGAGATGGCATAAAGGCCGAGACATGGGAATCGAGACAACGTACAAACCGAGATAGCACGGTGCCCGAGACAGCACGGGGCTCGAAGCGTCCCGCTGCCCGAGACAACACGCGAATCGATGCGACACGAGAACCGAGGCAGCACGTACACCAAGGTATACGTATATCGAGACGGCACATAACCCGAGCAGCGTGGGGCCCAAAGCGTCCCGCTGCTCGAGGCGTGCACGGAGCTCGAGGGCTCACTCCCCAAGCACATGGAAAACGAGGGGGTCGCTCCACGAAGGTGCGCTGCTCGAGGTAGCACGCTGCCCGAGGAGGAGAGAAAGAAAGGGCGGAGGAGCTCACCGGGGTCGGTCGAGCTCCGGCGGAGGGGACAGCAGTGGCAAGAGCTGCGTCGAGGGAGAACAGAGAGGGAGAGGAGACGCGGAGGTGAGGGTGCTGTCGAGGTTGACGACGGCCAGGCGGGTCGTGGCTCCCGGCGAAGGGAGGCAGCAGCGCCACGCTGAGCCAGGAAAGGGGAGGAGGAGAAGGAGACGGCGTCGCTGGAGGCGGCTCACGGCGGCGATCCGTGCTACGGCGAGAGGAGGAAGGAGAAGGGGGTGGAGGCCATGGGGCTGGAGGTGATGACGATGGGGCTGGTGGCGGTGGTCGCGGCTGGAGGCAGGGTGACCACGGCGGAAGTGGAGGCGGCGCTCGTGGGTGAGGGCGGCGGAGGAGGCCGGCCGTGGGGGAGACAACGACGGCGACGATGATGGTGGTGGTGGTCGTCGTAGAAGTGATGGTGGTGGTGGCTGAAGATGACGATGATGGTGGCAGTAGTGGTGACTGAAATGGAGGTGGCCGGAGGCCATGGCGGTGGTGGCTAAAGTGGTGGCGGCGGCTGCAGGCCGGAGACAAGGGGGAGAGGTGAGCTCGGGAAAGCTAGGGTTAGGGTTAGTCAGAGCTGAGAGAGGGAGAGAGAGGGGATTTGAGGGGGTTCTCCAGGGAAGAGAGAGAGGGGAGATTTCGGAAGAGAGAGGAAAGGTGAGGGAGGAGAGAGGGAAAGGTGAGGGAGGAGAGAGGGAGTGGGTGAGTGATGTGAGGGGTGATTTGAGTGAAGAGAGAGGGGGTTAGGTTAGATATTTTGGGAGGGTAGATTGGGAACAAGAAAATTAATAATAACATTAATAATAATAGGAAAAATTCATCTCCAATAATTAAATAATAAAATTTCAAATATACAATAAAATTAAAATCCTCCAAAATACGAAATACAGTCAAAATACAGTCATATACCTATTTTCAAAAATAGGGATCTGACAGAAAGATTACTAATTAAGTTGATATCCGAAAGAAATAGGAACCCTAATTCAATTATATTCCCCCACATACCTTATTTTGGACCCTTTAAATATAATCCAAATCCTATTATACTTCAAACTTATATATATATATATATATATATATATATATATATATATATATATATATATATATATATATATATATATATATATATATATGGGCTGCCGCTAGCTGCTCTCCCTATATATATTTTATATATATTGATGGTTGTCTCCGGCTCTTTAACAAGGAAGAAATAAGAGAGTATGTCTGTAGCAAAGGGAGACACATCATCTTTGTGTTCTTCAACAGACATGCCTGCAGGAGGGAAACGACGACGGTCGTGTGCTGCCTCGGGTGGCGATCGGTGGTGGTCGACTCTCTTGCCTGAACTCTTAGTTCCGATACTGCGACGCCTTCCGTCCGTCCGTGACCGCGTCCGTTTCGGCTGCGTATGCGGTTGGTGGCAGTCGGTACTAGTGGAGGCTCGGCATCTCCTGCCTCCTACAGCTCCTCTGCTATTGCTTCCTTATGCTGAAGATGATGACCATTCATGCCCCCGTTGACAAGTACTGCATGGCGCGACATCCCCGTGAACTGGGTTCATCGGATCCTCCTACCGACGAAGAAAGTGATATGTGGGTCGTCTATGGGGTGGTTGTTAGTTAGAGATTGCGGCGGAGATGCTCGCTTGTAGAATCCTATAACGAAGCAGGAGAACCCACTCCCTCCGCCTCCTTGTAATTTCAATTGTCTATTCAAGTCCTCTTGTGTGGTTAAGGTTGTCTTGTCCTAGAATCCTTCTTCGTCCTCCTAGCAGCTGCAAGACCACTGCACGGTCATGGCCATGCATAAATGCTTACGAGCATTGAGCTTCTGCACACTACTAAAATATGCTATATTAGCGACATAATTTAGCGACGGAATAAAATTACGTCGCTAGATATGTAATATAGCGACTCCTTTGTATAGACATCGCAAAACGTCGCTAAATAGCGACGTCCAGCAACATTAGACAGATTACGTCGCTGAATAGCGAGGTTCAGCGACATATTATTAAAATATGTCGCCATATATCAAAATATTTGCGACGTTTAGCGACGTAGACTGTTGACGTCGCTAACTTTTTTACTTAGGGCACGCTGTTTCCTTTTTCCCCCTCACTCAAAAATTAGAAATTTCCCTCGAGCTCTTCCCCCCGGCGACCCCTTTCCCCCGGCGACTCCCTTCCCTCCCGGCGACTCCCTCCACCCCCGGCGACCCCTGCCCCCCTCGTCGAGCTCCTTCTCCCCCAATCCGAGCTACTCCTCCTCTTCCTCAGGTAAACCCTAACCTAACTCCTCTTCCTCCTCCTCCTCCTCCTCCTCCTCCCCTCCCACGGACACACACACACACACGGACACACACACACACATACACACACACACGCGCACACACACACACACACACAGAGAGACACACACACACACAGACACACACACACGGACACACACACACACACGGACACACACACGGATGCACACACACATGGGCCGAACCCAATCGGATAAACCCATTAATGGGTTGGGTTAGGGTTGAAGATACTTGGGTTCGGGCTCGAATTTGGGTTAAAATATTTGAACCGTTGTAAGCAGTAAAAACTGCTGTAAAGCTTGCTAAGGGAACTTGGCATGTCCAAGTCCCTGTGTGGATCCCCATATATACATATCGGTTAACTGATATTAGATAGTGCTCGGGTTGTAGGGGATCAAAATAGATGGGCAATGATAGTCTAGAAAAGGCTCGGGTTTGGCCCAGTAAATTAGTAGAAGTTGTAACGCCCCAGTCCCAAAATACGTAGGACTATGAACGAAGCATGCCAGCTGCATATATACGAGATATACTCCAATATATGGAAATCTCGAATATACACATAAGCTGTATTGTGAATAATAATAACAAACAGTCACAAGTAAAAGCTATATCTCATCCACAGTAAATATAAAGAAAATGGTAACTCACGAATCAAAGTAAATGTCAAAAATATAGCTATTGGCCAGGCGGAGACAAATCCACTACCAACAAATAAAGAAAAATACATGATGTACAAAAGAATGATTTTTGGCGAGCGAAGCGAAGACGATCAAAGCGCAATAATCCTCGAAGAAATAGCGATGATCACGGCTAGAGCTAGAACACCTGCGAAAGACAAGAGCACACACCTGGCGAGATAACCAGGTCCTCAGAGGGACGTAACAAGACACATAATATCATGCCATATAAAATAAATAAATATTGCTCAAATAATTAAGTCAATTGAATTTATAACATGGTTCAATACACACCTATTGAACGAGCGTACCATCCCCCCAACCAAACAAGGACATGAGATGGTAACCTAATTCTCGGTGACGTATCTTTCCATGCTATGAATCGAATATGGTATCCGGACCCCAACAAGGTTCAATACCTTCTCATCGAAGTAGTAAGTCACACCTACAACCAAACAAGGATAAGATGTGACGAACTAATCTGCGACAAGTTATTATTCCAAGCCACGGTCAGATACAAGTACCCAAACCAAAAGTACTCGTACCTAACGGATAAGGTAGCCTAACCGTTCTAAGTAAAAGTAGTTAAGAACAATCCTTCCTACGCATGGGCCCTGGCTAAATAGGATCGGCATAGTCCCCCCCTTAGGGCACTAGAGGCCCAACCAATAAGAGCATAACGTTCCGTAGAACGTCAGTGGCCGTCAGTAAACATGGGTAAGCTGACCCGCGTCTCCGGCGGAGCTCACGGGTTACAAAAGGAAAAGTACATCGAAGCCCATACGCTAAGGAATTGTCCTTCCCGCCTAATGCCTACTCTGTTGTATCCACAACAGTAACCCTCTATAACCGCTAAGTCAAACTATGCATGCAACCTCTATTAGCGGTTATTCCTATCGCACGGCTTATAGGCACCGGTGGCCAGCCAGTCACGCATGTCCGTGTTCTACATGCTACACACAACTTCGTGGTACAACATGTCAAGGCCAATGATTGTAACACACAAAGATGGTCCCTTAAATCTAGGTTTAGTGTGTAAAAAAATAATACATAGCAGGAAACATAAATGAACAGTAATTTCTAACAGGTTATGCCATGTATCACAGTTTATTTTGCATAAAGAAAATAATAAATAATGCATAAAATATGAGCTAAAATAAATAAACAACAAATGGCAAGGTGTCTTGCCTGGTAGTACGCTTGGTGTGCTGCAATGATCAAGGTGGCATGAAAATGCGACTTCGGTACAACAACTATACAAGGTTACCACGGATGGTGGTACGGACAGTTCCATCGGGTCCAGGACGGTCAAATTAGTTAGGGTTGACATATGGTAGAATTGACAAGGGAACGAGTATAGTGGGATTGGAAAGGATGGTAATCGAAAGAAAATTGTGTAGATAATATATATATTTTTTTCTAGAAAATATTTTGTCAAATGAATACATTTTTAGGTTAATAAATTTGGTCAAATTTCTTTTTAAAATAATATATAGAGTTTGCAAAACCATAAAATAATATAATCTATTTTAGGCTAAAATCTAGTTTGAAATCAATGCGGGCTAAAAACCCTAATTCTATAGATTTTTGCAAGATTTTACAAAGCAATATATTTTAAGTAGTAAAATATTATCAATACTAATGATATTTATACCTATATAGTGAATAAGAATATAAACTAATACATATGATATATTGTCATATAATAATAATAATAATAATAATAATAATAATAAAATAATAATAATAATAATATGATGTTAGCAAATATAACAAAATAAAAAATAGTAATGATAATCAACAGTAATAATATTAATTATCCTAATAATAATATATAAAAATAAATCAGTTAACATTTTAGAAACAACAAAAAAAGTAAAAAATAAAGTAAAAAAACACACACTTCCTAACGTAGCTTTCAGCTGCTGTCCCTTGCCCCTTTCTTAAAGAAAAAAAAGAAAATAAATAAACTTAGAGATTAAGAAAGGGGAGAACGAGTGAGAAGCCGATGAGAGAGAAAGATCACTGTTGCTAAAGAGAGGGTACTCGAATGGGGAGAGCGACCACAGTCGGGAGAGGATGAGACGCCGAGGGCGGTCGCCGACGTGCGCCGGAGGAAGGAAGGGGGAGGCACAGCGGTGGTGGTCGTCTGGACCGGTGGCGGCGTCTCGCGGCGAAGAAGAGATGGGCTGGCACGACAGAGCAGTGGGAAGGCTCGACGGAGAGCGGAGAAGGGGAAGAGGCTCGGGCGGTGAGCGGAGCTGCGCACGGCGAGGGTGGCCGGCGAGCCGGAGGTCGAAAGCGCGAAGGGAGATCGTTGAGCGGAGGAAGAAAGAAGGAAGAAGGGGTCATCGGGCTGTGAGCGGCGGAGAGCTCGCGGTGGAGGCGGAGCTGCGTTTGGGGTTTTCCGATGGTCCGGCGGAGGAGATCGGTCGGCGGGGGTTCACTGGGATGGCTCGACCGGCGGATCGTCGACGAGGCTCTGGACGGAGGTGAGTTTAGGCTTAGGGTTGATTTATTTTTTATTTTTTTGGGTTTCTTCGGTTGTGGTGGCGAGGTGGACGGAGATGCCAACGACAGTGGTGATGACGGCTGGGCGTGGGTTTGCTGGTGGTGCCGCCGGTGTTGTAGGGAAGTTAGAGGTGGTCTGGTAGAGTGGGGGTGATAGTGGCGGCCGGGCTGTGCTCGGGGTCGACGGGTGGTGAACGGAAAAAGAGCAGGCTAGGGTGGTGGTGAACTCCGGTGATGTTGAGGAGTTGGCGGTCGTGGTCTTAGGCTGTGGTGGAGTTGGGAGTGGCGGTGGTATTCCGACGATGGTGGTGGAGGCAGGGGTTAGGATTAGGGTTAGGGTTTAGGAACTAGGAATTTGGAGATTAGGAAATTGGGAATTTGTATTGTGTCGGGGTTGTCGACACGAGGGACAATAATGTATATGTAAAAATAATGGAATAAGAATTGGACGGGGAACACGGACATGATGTACGCACGTGGGTGGAGAAATATTTGTGGAATAATTATAGCTTGTGGAGAAATAATGGAGGATTACCTGCCTATTTATAGGATGTAGAAATTCCCATTAAGATAAGGATTAGGATATTTAAACCCAATTTAGTTTAAATCAATAATCAAATCCAAATTTAAATTAAATTTTCAATTTAAAACTAGATACTCTAAACTCAATTTAAGTATAAATTTTATCTTTTAACTATTTAAATTAAATCCATAAAATCAAATTGAGATTTAAAATGGCCACAATAAATTCAAATATATTTTCTAAAACTCCTAATAATAATAATTTCAAAAATTATATTATTATTAAAAATAAACTAATAAATAATTACGAAATATATGCGTGCACAAAATATTTTTTTACATAATTATGTTTTTCTAGTATACAAAATATTATTCATTATTAATAACTTTTAGAAATGAATTAAAAATAACAAGCTAAAAAAATGATAGCAAAACTAATTATTATATCTATTATTTGAAAATATAAAAAATAGAACAAAATATTTTTCTAAAATATGTACGCTCACACGTATTCGCACTCGTCGAGCAATTACGAAAAACGAAATTTCGTACATGACGTACAATACAACTACGTGACGTACAATACAAAATTTTAAATCAGTACCAAAAATAAAAAATATAGTAGAAATTTAGGGGTTTTACATCCTACCCAACTTAAAAGAATTTCGTCCTCGAAACTAAGAATTAGTAGGGGCGGAGAAGACACAAGGGGGTATCGATAGGGAACAATCGATAACAAAATCATGCCGTACGAAATCGCGATCTAGGTCATAGAAAATAATACGGTATGGTCATGAATACTGAATGAGGGTCACGATTTAAGAGAGCGAATTAGGCTTATTCCTGAAATAAGCGATTAGAGGTCATGGTAGAAAATATAGGGCCGAGAATGAGGATAGGAGTTTAGGATCGAGTGATAATGGTCCTACTCGATAGGAAGGCTAGAGGAAGTTCTAGCACAACGCCTTCGTCCTTCTAAAATAGGTGAAGGCGAAGGCAATATAGAGTTCGAAGGAGGCGTTATCGAATACGAATACGTGGTTCAAAGGCGACCGAATAATTCAAAAGGAGTTTCCAAAGCAGTCGCACATGGGACTCTAGAGGACAAGTTTAATTATGTTCCATCCACGTAGAGTAATAGACAAAAGCGAACCAAAGTGCACTCGGTTGATCAGACCATCATGCACCGGTTCTGATTAGACAATATGTTAGTGAGCGCGCTCAATAGCATAAGTCATGAACAAACTCGATAAATGGATGAGTTTGCAAAACTAGATTATAGTAGCAACATTAGTCAAGGTGGTAAAATATAGGCACATGAGACTAAGATTGGAAGAAAGTAGAAATTGGTTCGAACTTCTAAAGGATATAAGTCATGTCATGTGATAGTCTTTATACAGTCATCCTATAGTCTTCTTGTCCAAGTCTTTGGGTGTCTAGATGGGTTAGGGTCTTCTAGATTCTAGAATCTAAGTAAACTTACTAATATAGGTTACAAGGACAAAGGGTTTGCTAGGTCATAAGGCATTCTACCCAACTTAAAAGAATTAAGTTAAGGGTGTTTGGGACATCTAACTAGTAGGGTCAATCTCTAGCAAGCACGAAGGGAAGATATGAATTATGATAGAAGGAATCAAGCAAGATGCAATCGATGAGTCGAACGGTAGGTTCGAATTTGGAATCAAGGAAAGAGGTCAAGTATGTGGATGAGATCCTAGACTTATAATCCTATTCGCAGGCTTGCTTGGTACGGTAAAGTAACAAAACAATTTATCTTGACCTGCATGGGCCACCACAAAAACATGTAACGCCCCAGTCCCAAAATACGTAGGACTAGAAACGAAGTATGCCAGCTGCATATATACGAGATATACTCCAATATATGGAAATCTCGAATATACACATAAGCTGTATTATGAATAATAATAACAAATAGTCACGGGTAAAAGCTATATCTCATCCACAGTAAATATAAAGAAAATGGTAACTCACGAATCAAAGTAAATGTCAAAAAATGTAGCTATTGGCCGGGCGGAGACAAATTCACTACAAACAAGTAAAGAAAAATATATGATGTACAAAAGAATGATTTTTGGCGAGCGAAGCGAAGGCGATCAAAGCGCAATCATCCTCGAAGAAATAGCGATGATCACGGCTAGAGCTAGAACACCTGCGAAAGACAAGAGCACACACCTGGCGAGATAACCAGGTCCTCAAAGGGACGTAACAAGACACATAATATCATGCCATATAAACTAAATAAATATTGCTCAAATAATTAAGTCAATTGAATTTATAACACGGTCCAATACACACCTATTGAACGAGCGTACCATCCCTCCAACCAAACAAGGACATGAGATGGTAAACTAATTCTCGGTGACGTATCTTTCCATGCTATGAATCCAATATGGTATCCGGACCCCAACAAGGTTCAATACCTTCTCATTGAAGTAGTAAGTCACACCTACAACCAAACAAGGATAAGATGTGACGAACTAATCCACGATAAGTTATTATTCCAAGCCACGGTCAGATACAAGTACCCAAACCAAAAGTACTCGTACCTAACGGATAAGGTAGCCTAACCGTTCTATGTGAAATGTAATTAAGAACAATCCTTCCTACGCATGGGCCCTGGCTAAATAGGATCGGCATAGTCCCCCCTTGGGGCACTAGAGGCCCAATCAATAAGAGCATAACATTCCGTAGAACGTCAGTGGCCGTCAGTAAACATGGGTAAGCTGACCCGCGTCTCCGGCGGAGCTCACGGGTTACAAAAGGAAAAGTGCATCGAAGCCCATACGCTAAGGAATTGTCCTACCCGCCCAATGCCTACTTTGTTGTATCCACAACAGTAACCCTCTATAACTGCTAAGTCAAACTAAGCATACAACTTCTATTAGCGGTTATTCCTATCGCACGGCTTATACGCACCGGTGGCCAGCCAGTCACGCATGTCCGTATTCTACATACGACACACAACTTTGTGGTACAATGTGTCAAGGCCAATGAATGCAACACACAAAGGTGGTCCCTTAAATCTAGTTTAGTGTGTAAAAATATATATATATAGCAGGAAACATAAATGAACAGTAAGTTCTAACAGGTTATGCAATGTATCACAGTTTATTTTGTATAAAGAAAATAATAAATAATGCATGAAATATGAGCTAAAATAAATAAACAGCAAATGGCAAGGTGTCTTATCTGGTAGTACGCTTGGTGTGCTGCAATGATCAAGGTGTCATGAACTGTGACTTCGGCGCAACAACTATACAAGGTGACCACGGATGGTGGTACGGACAGTTCCATTGGGTCTAGGACGGTCAAATTAGTTAGGGTTGACATATGGTAGAATTGACAGGGAACGAGTATAGTGGGATTGGAAAGGATGGTAATCGAAAGAAAATTGGGTAGATAATATATATATATTTTCTAGAAAATATTTTGTCAAATGAATACATTTTTAGGTTAATAAATTTGGTCAAATTTCTTTTTAAAATAATATATAGAGTTTGCAAAACCATAAAATAATATAATCTATTTTAGGCTAAAATCCAGTTTGAAATCAATGCGGGCTAAAAACCCTAATTCTATAGATTTTTGCAAGATTTTACAAAGCAATATATTTTAAGTAGTAAAATATTATCAATACTAATGATATTTATACCTATATAGTGAATAAGAATATAAACTAATACATATGATATATTGTCATATAATAATAATAATAATAATAATAATAATATTATGATGTTAGCAAATATAACAAAATCAAAAATAGTAATGATAATCAACAGTAATAATATTAATTATCCTAATAATAATAATATATAAAAATAAATCAGTTAACATTTTAGAAACAACAACAAAAAGTAAAAAAATAAAGTAAAAAAAAACACACACTTCCTAATGCAGCTTTCAGCTGCTGTCCCTTGCCCCTTTCTTAAAGAGAACAAAAAAGAAAATAAGTAAACTTAGAGATTAAGAAAGGGGAGAACGAGTGAGAAGCCGATGAGAGAGAAATATCACTGTTCCTAAAGAGAGGGTACTCGAATGGGGAGAGCGACCACAGTCGGAAGAGGATGAGACGCCGAGGGCGGTCGCCGGCGTGCGTCGGAGGAAGGAAGGGGGAGGCGCAACGGTGGTGGTCGTCTGGATCTGTGGCGGCGTCTCGCGGCGAAGGGAAGATGGGCTGGCACGGCAGAGCAGTTGGAAGGCTCGACGGAGAGCGGAGAAGGGGAAGAGGCTCGGGCGGTGAGCGGAGCTGCGCGCGGCGAGGGTGGCCGACGAGCCGGAGGTCGGAAGCGCGGAGGGAGATCGTTGAGCGGAGGAAGGAAGAAGGAAGAAGGGGTCGTCGGGCTGTGAGCGGCGAAGAGCTTGCGGTGGAGGCGGAGCTGCGTTTGGGGGTTTCCGATGGTCCGGCGGAGGAGATCGGTCGGCGGGGGTTCACTGGGATGGCTCGATCGGCGGATCGCCGGCGAGGCTCTGGGCGGAGGTGAGTTTAGGCTTCGGGTTGATTTTTTTTTTTTTGGGTTTCTTCGGTTGTGGTGGCGAGGTGGACGGAGATGCCGAAGGCAGTGGTGATGACGGCTGGGCGTAGGTTTGCTGGTGGTGCCTCCGGTGGTTGTAAGGAAGTTGGAGGTGGTCCGGTACAGCGGGGGTGATGGTGGCGACCGGGCTGTGCTCGGGGTCGACGGGTGGTGAACGAAAAAAGAGCAGGCTAGGGTGGTGGTGAACTCCGGTGATGTTGAGGAGTTGGCGGTCGTGGTCTTCGGCTGTGGTGGAGTTGGGAGTAGCGGTGGTATTCCGAGGATGGTGGTGGAGGCAGGGGTTAGGATTAGGGTTAGGGTTTAGGAACTAGGGATTTGGAGATTAGGAAATTGGGAATTTATATTGTGTCGGGGTTGTCGACACGAGGGAGAATAATGTATATGTAAAAATGATGGAATAAGAATTAGACGGGGAATACGGACACGGTACACGCACGTGGGTGGAAAAATACTTGTGGAATAATTATAGCTTGTGGAGAAATAATGGAGCAGTACCTGCCTATTTATAGGATGTGGGAATTCCCATTAAGATAAGGATTGGGATATTTAAACCCAATTTAATTTAAATCAATAATCAAATCCAGATTCAAATTAAATTTTCAATTTAAAACTAGATAATTTAAACTCAATTTAAGTATAAATTTTATCTTTTAACTATTTAAATTAAATCCATAAAATCAAATCGAGATTTAAAATGACCACAATAAATTCAAATATATTTTCTAAAAATACTAATAATAATAATTTCAAAAATTATATTATTATTCAAAATAAACTAATAAATAATTACGGAATATATGCATGCACAAAATATATTTTTTACATAATTATGTTTTTCTAGTATACAAAATATTATCGATTATTAATAACTTTTAGAAATGAATTAAAAATAATAAGCTAAAAAAATGATAGCAAAACTAATTATTAAATCTATTAATTTCAAACCTTAAAAAAATAGAAAAAAATATTTTTCTAAAATATGTACGCTCACACGTATTCGCACTCGTCGAGCAATTACGAAAAATGAAATTTCGCACATGACGTACAATACGACTACGTGACGTACAATACAAAATTTTAAATCAGTACCGAAAATAAAAAATATAGTAGAAATTTAGGGGTTTTACAGATGTAGCAATGTTACTTGCTTAGCAACAATTGGCCTTGGCAGTATGGCTTGACCTTGCTTAGCCAAGGCTGGCTTTGGAGCCTGTACACAGGTTTTGGGGCAGTAGAGTGATGCCCACTCGAGTGCAGGCATCAAGGGGACTTAGTTTCACTGCAGGAGGCTCGGGAAACTCCTGCAGAGAGCGGGTTTAGAAGGAAAGTACTGGGACTACACTTGGCAGCAGTAGGTTGCTTGCACTTAGCAAGGATCGGAAGGGTAGCCCAATACAGAGATGTAAATATAGAATAGGTGTCATATATTAGTTAAATAGATAGATTATTAGTCTTCAGTTGTATAGTTGTATGTATCAGTTTCAGTCCCCCTTACAACCAGCTCAGACCCATTGGAGTATGGTATCAGTTTAGGATAATTAGTTCAGTCTAATATTACCATCTTTTTCAGTCTAATGCCTTTGAGTTTATGTCCCATTTGTTAATGGTCAGTCCTAAATGTTCAGTTTGTTACATTATTGATTCAATCCCATTCCCTTTAAAGTTCAGTCTATTACTTGTTATATTAGTATCAGCCATATGAAGTATGAAAAGGTTTATAGTATTAGTCTTTTGATAGGATGTATCAGTCCTTTGATGAAGTGGATCAGCCCCTATGTGAGTGTTAGGAAGAACTGATATCAGTTGGTATCAGTTGATAGGTAAAGGGGGGGAGGGGAATTTTAGAATCATGTATCAGTCAACCTTTCCTATCTTGGTATCAAATATCTGATATTAAGAGGATATGATATCAAGTCGAGTAGAGGAATTGGCTTGGGGCATAGGCTAATAGGTCATGTACACTACTCATGTGCACTGGTATGCACTGATGTGCAAGTGATGAAGGGGAGGAAAGGGTCAAGTGTAAGGCAGGCTAGGGGAACTACCCTGTAGGCAGTGAGCTCAGGTAGGCAGAGCCATGCCCTGCCCGAGTTGCACCCCTATACACGGTTACCATGTCTCTCTACTGTATTATACACTAGGAAGTTCGGACACTGCAAATATCGGTGTTTCTTCCATGTCTATGTCTAGTGAAGGATAATTGCCTAGACTTAGTCAACTTCACCCAGTTTGACTAGTTTGTCCAAGATATTGAATTAGCCAACTCAACTTTACCCAATTTGACTAGTTACTGCGCTGAACATGTGTGTCCATCTTTGCAGAATTATTTCCAAATGGATATGAATTACTACTTGCAGAATCGTTCATGGATGTACAATCGTCGTCCTAATGATATATGTGGTGTGCGGAATGAATACATAGCGGGAGTATAGCAGTTCCTGCAGTTTGCTAAGGCGTTCTCTCAGTACATGGACGCCACCAAAATTAAGTGTCCGTGTGTGAAATGTCATAACGTAAAATATTATCCAGAAGTGAAAGTGACATATCATTTGTACTCGAGGGGTTTCATGCCAAATTACTATCAGTGGACCGTATACGGAGAACTTGTGTCTTTAGCATCAAAGCCGGAGCCTTATGTTGAGCCGTATATGCATGCGGGACCTAATTTTATTTCCGATAATCATGCATACGATGACGGGTGCGTGAACATGGTTTTCGATGCTGCGGGGCCTAGTTTCGTTCATAATACATATGAGGAGGCACCGAATGTCGATGCTGCAAAGTACATGGAGTTGCTGGAGAATACAAAGACTCTATTGTATCCTGGTTGTGAGAATCATTCACCGTTGGAGGTGGTTACAAGACTGTTGAGCATTAAGTCAAATTTTAACATGTCGCAAGAATGCTACAACCGAGCGTTGGAGTTGATTATAGAGATCTTGCCGGCGGGTGCTAAGTTACCTAAAGACTTCTATCAGTCTAAGAGGATGGTGAGATCACTCTGGATGGGATACGAGAAAATCGATTCTTGTCACAATGGGTGCAGGCTGTACTACAAAGACGACATGGACGCAGACGTGTGCTGATTTTATGGTGCTGATCGCTATAAGACAACTAGTACATGAAGGTCTACCGGTGCAAGAAGACCGGCCGATTCAATGCACTACTTGCCTTTAACGCCGCGGTTGCAAAGATTATTTATGGTGAAAGAGACGGCCGAAAATATGAGTTGGCACATGCGAGAACAGAATGATGGAGTGTTGGATCACCCATCCGATGGAGACGCGTGGAAGCACTTTGATCGAGTGTATCCTAATTTTCCTTCAGATCCGCGTAATGTCAGGTTGGGGCTATCTTCTGACGGTTTTACTCCTTTTGGTCTTTCGGGATTCCAGTATTCGCGCTGGCCTGTGATTGTCACTCCGTGTAACCTACCGCCTTGGATGTGCATGAAGACTCAGTACATATTTCTAATCATTATAATTCCTGGTCCGAACAATCCCAAGAGGAACATTGATGTGTACTTACAGCCTTTGATAGATGAGTTAAATCAGTTATGGGAAGTAGGCGCTAACACGTACGATGTTTCCAGGAAGCAAAATTTCCAGATGAAGGCAACCCTTATGTGGACCATCAACGACTTTTCGGCCTATGGAATGTTATCTGGATGGAGCACTCATGGCCGTCTCTCATGTCCGTATTGCATGGACCGTACTAAGGTTTTCCGCTTGAAACACGAAGGAAAACTGTGCTTTTTGATTGTCATCGGCAATTTCTGCCAAAAGATCATCCGTTCAGAAGGAACAGGAATGCATTCCGTGTCGGTGTTGTAGAGAAGGGTGATCCACCACCAAGGTGGTGCGGAGCCACGATATAGGAGGAGGTTAGAGATTTTCCAAGTGCTATCGAAGATCCTACAGCTGTGTACAAGTGTGATGGATTTGGTAGAGATCATAACTGGACAAAGAGGAGCATATTCTGGGATCTGCCATATTGGAGTACCAATCTGATCAGACATAATCTTGATGTCATGCATATTGAAAAAAATGTGTTTGACAACATAATTAATACTGTGATGGACGTAAAGGGAAAAACGAAAGACAATCCCAAGGCCTGGTTGGACTTAGAAGAAATATACAAATGCCCTGCGTTGCATTTGATAGAAGAGAATGGAAAACAGTTTTTGCCGAAGTCAATTTTCTCACTGGACAAGGAGGATAAAGTGAGACTTTGTCAGTGGATCCAGGGCCTAAAATTTCCAGACGAATATGTGTCAAATCTGAAAAAATGTGTCGATCCGAAGGAAAATAAATTGACGGGTATGAAGAGCCACGATTGTCACGTATTCATGGAGAGGTTAATTCTGATTACATTTCGGGAATTATTACCGCAGGCAGTTTGGGATCCATTGACGGAGCTTAGCATATTCTTCAGGGATCTTTGTTCTAAGAAATTGCTCGTTGATCGTCTAGAAAATCAAGAGAAGGACATTGCAGTAACATTGTGCAAGCTAGAGAGGGTGTTTCCTCCTGGATTCTTCGACTCTATGGAGCATTTGTCGATTCATCTATCCTATGCGGCACGTGTTGGTGGACCTGTCGAATATCGATAGATGTACCCGTTCGAGCGATATTTGAATCACCTAAAAAGAAAGGTGAAAAATAAGGCACGGGTCGAGGGTTCTATTTGTGAAGCCTATGTTCTCGAGGAGATTACAACCTTTTGTTCGATGTATTTCAAGCCTCATGTTGCAACTAATAGAACGAGAGCTAAACGAACTAGATGAACTACCTCTTGTAACAAATATTATAGAAGTGGACATGACGGAAGGTCCTAATTACACATCTAATTGTGTAGAAAAAGTAGAATTATCTTAAGAAGAAGATGCAGATAAATATGAAGATGTAGAGGAGGAAGAAGAAGAAGAAGATGAGCTAAACGAACTAGATGAATTTTTAGAAGAGGATTAAATCTGTACGTTTGTTTTATCATCATATTTGACACTTTAGTGACACTTTTATCATATAAATCTGTGACACTTTAGTGACACTTTTATCTGTGACTATGATATTTTTAAAAATCTGTGATGTCTATCATATAAATATGTATATTTGTTTTATTGTCATATGTTATTATCAGGTATGACTAGACCAGGAAGACGACGCGGAGGATATTATATTAGGCAGTCCTGTCTGCCTCGGGCTGGGGATGCAGATTTTGTACCTTCATCCTCATCTCCGAGTACGCCAGTGTACCGTTCTGTTCCCGATCTATTATCGGGACAGGGCAGTTCCAGCAGGTTGGCGACTCCTCCCTCGTCGTCCAGCATTCCTGATCCCGCGTCCAACATTCCTCCCGCGTCCAGCATTCCTCTTGCCGACGGCTCTATGGGGAGAGACGACGTCGAGCATATGGAGGACGGCGATCAGACTGATCCTGCCTAGGCAGGAGGTGAGAGCGACCCTCCATGCGCTCCCCCGGACGAGATGCGTATAGAAATTTGGACGGACGGGCCTACGAAGTAAGTTAATTAGTTAATATATATTTCTCAAATAATTATATGTACATATATATTTGTGAAATTTATTATTGTATAGATATCGGCCTCCTACAGTACAGAGATAGCTGGGGTTATTTCTGAGGCAGAACTATGGTGGGCCTTGGATTAACTACTCAGATGCTCCCGCAGATAGGAAGGCCTTTTGGTTGGCCCACTTCAAGGTAAAAATTTTGTTTATTTTTAAATTTTAATAATCATTTGTGTATATTATATAACTTTTCTATTTTACTTCTTGTAGAGGACCTAATTCTATCTACCACACCGAGCGGCGAAGATCGAGGCCCAATTTTCTGCCGTCGCAGGCAAGCTCATCCGTGATGCGATCCACGACCAGAAGTCTCGTGATCGCTTTGAAAAGCCGATCCATGGTTGGATCACGCCAGAACAGTGGACTACGATGAAGTCTAGATTTCGCGAGGCCAGGTACTAGGAGCGGTCTGACAAGGCCAATGTGGCGCGGTCGAGCGCCAGTAAGTGGTGTGGTGGCTCCATTCCGATGATGGAGCATTTTCGTCGTCTGGTACATTTTCTATCACGGACATCATTTTATATATAGTTGGATAGAATGTTTAATACTAATAATGGATTATATATTTTAACAGGTAAAAAAGGGTGAGGACCCCAACATGATGACCGTCTTCCTGGTCTCCCATCGGAGGGCTGGGGAGTTCATTGACGAGAGGGCGACGCAGGCATATGTACGTTCTATTTTTTATATTAATTTACTATAATTTAGAAAACAGGAAAATAGATATCAATATAGACTTTAGCAAACACTTAGACGTTAGCAAATATTGTTCTAGGCCGAGTTTCTTCGGCTACAAGAGGAGGCGGCTGCTGCTGCTAGTGCGCCAACAGAGGGAGGGGCTGGTACTTCCTCCCAGCCGCCTACAACTCTATCGTAGGAAGACCTCTGGATGACCGTCGTTGGTGGTCTTCAGAAGGGTACGTACTACGGTACGGGATCCTACGATGCCTATTTGGCTTCAGAGTCATCCCGGGCTCTCTCTGTCAGTGCGCAGTCTCCAGCTTCGCAGGCGTCATCACGAGCTAAGGATATTGGTCGTCAGATCGACGAGCTACGTCGCGAGATGTAGCAGCAGATTTCTGATCACCATACCACAGAGCGACGATCCGACGATCTGATGATCATCGGGCAATTTGATGCGGTCGAACGCAGTATACAGAAGCTGATGAGTCTGCAGCAGGCTACAGCTGCCAGCTTGCACACGCTCACCGAGTGTACGCAGCGCACAGAGCGTAGACAGGTCGAGCTGGAGGGATCGCAGAGGACCATGTCTGCCTCACTCACTCAGGTACAAACTTTGATTGAGGAGAGTACTCAGAGGATGGTGAGTACCCTTGCTGTGTATGGTGAGCGACTGCGAGAGCTGGAGCAGATATGTCTTCCCGGTCCATCGACGGTGCCGACTCCAGACATTGTACTGCCTCCTACTGCCCCTATAGTGCATCTCACACAGGAGCAGTATGAGTACATGCTATCTCAGATGCGCGGCAGGGGACCTCAGTGATCCAGTAGATTTTTTTTATCATCTTTGTATGTATTGGCCCTATGGGCCATTGACCATTCTGTACACTGATTTTCATTCTTATTTGCCCTCCATTGTGGACATGTATGTTTGTTGGATATTTACTTTGTTGGTATTTTCATTGAGTACATGTATGATATTTACTTGGACACGTATGTTTGTGATATCTGCGACGAGGATGACAAATATACCTACGCTGGGTTATAAGCGATGATCTGATATACAAAGGAGGTGCTGCCCAATTTTTTAAAAGATATGTTTGGTATTTTTGTGATGATGTGTGTCTGTGTAAACACAGACACACAGTATAACAAAAATACCAAACATATTTTAAAAAAAATTCATAATATATGCGACGTATAGCGACGTTCTGCGACGTATAGCGACGTATTCAGACGTCGCTAATTAGCGCCATCACATCGCTATCCGTCGTAATCCGTCGCTCAGTAGCTGACGTGGCAGAGAGTTGACGTCGCTAATTTGGTCGCCGTACGTCGCTATACTGCTAACGTGGCAGGCATGCCATGTCATCACATAAAAAGAAATAACGTCGCTACGTAGTCGCACTACGTTTCTAATTTGGCGACGTTCAAATTCGTCACCCTCCGTCGCTAATTTTGCGACGATCCAGCGACATTGGGGTGACGTCGCAAACAGCGACGGAGGGCGACGAATTTGTCATTTGTAGCTTACCTTCCAGGAGAAATTTTTTTAAAAGTATTTTTTTATTATTTATTTGATTTAAATAGTAATTTTAAATTTTATAAATAATTATTTCGTTAAATATTACAGTAGATGACTTTAGCCATAGTTGAGTTTTAAAGTACCAGATGACTAGGAATCATGACATGGATAGGGCAGTGACGTGCTTTGACTAATGTTTAGCCATGGTAGGGGATTGCCAGGCCATAGTGATGTCCTAACTAGGAAAACTAGGCCAAGTTGTGAATTAACCCTTACCGAAGATTCATTTATTATTTAATTATATTATTGACTTGTAGGAGGTCCGATTGCGTCGATTTAGCTCGGACTAGACCCGAACCGAAATTGAGCCCATGCCGTGATGTAGTGCATCCAAAGACGCCCATGTAGGCATATTTTAAGTATATACAATATTTTATTTTATTTTTTTGGATTTACAAATATTTTTTAAAAATGTTTGTTAGGCATATTATATAAGTATTATTAATGCTTATATGACATTTAGAATGTTGCACAATCTTCGGTAGGCCTATCAGAGTAGAGGTTGAATGTGTCACCCAATAATGTATCTATTATTAGCTTACTGTATTTCGGTATCATCATTATATTATTGAATAATACTATAATTATTATATAAGTATCTTATTATGGACTATCTGTGTTCTTTAGAAATAGGTATCATCATATATATACCTAGTTATATGAATATACTCTACACTAGCAAATTAGATTATTAAGATTTTGGGATTTTATGGAGTATTATACATGGGTATATATAGTTATATATATGTCATTAAATAAATGAAATAAAAAAATAATAATAACAAATATGAAAAAATCCCAGCCCCCACATCAGCCAAGCCAAACCGAGCTCAACCGATCCCAAATTCAGCAAAGCCCAGCTGAATTTTATCAGCTAAGCAGAAATCGAGCCCATCGGGCCAGGCCACATAATCATACATCGAACCCAGCTCCGTTGAAGCACAAACTGAACCCAATACTGCCTATATGTGTATCGAGTACGAGAGAAATCGGGAGGATAAACCTTAAACTCTAACTCCTCGACACCAAAACCCTAACCCTAACGCCTTCTTCCCCGATCCCCCAACCTCTGCGTACGGCCTCGGCCACCGCAGCTGTCACGACCCGCACCCACTGTGAGGGTACGAGTACGTAACAGCGCCCAGTCTACGCCGCAATGTCGGCGGTAGAACGTTGTTCTAAGTCTCTAACTAACCATCAACTCATGCAGTATATAGTGTACTCATCATGACCAACTCCGAACGGAGGACAAGTATAAGATATGGTGTAAATCAATCACAGTCCAAGCACGATAAGATAACACCGAAATATAACTAAGAAATTGAAGACAACAATAACTACTGAAATAATAACAACAAACTCAAACAATCTCAAATAGATCTCAAGTCTCAAGTCTCAATTCTATACAACAAGCTCTACATGAAAACAGATGCAAGTCTGCTAAACTAAATCCCGATCACTCCTGAGTGTCGGGGCCATAGGTAGCTAAGCCATCTCCTGGTCTGTAACATGTAGGGCATGTGTCCTCAGGACAATCATCTGTAAAATTTCAACAGGTACAGCTAGGACAGGAACGAGCACATCTCATCTAGAAAACCCAAGTAAATGACAGAGAACTATAAAGCAGTTATAGACAGTTGTATTGATGAATATGGCAGTTTATATTCAGGTGATGGTAAGAAAGACAGATAAAGTGCAAGGAAAGTAAATAACTAAACAAGAGAAGAATTATAGCAATGAAGACTGTAAAAATAGAACTAGCTGAACCAGGGTAATATGATATAAAGTCCAGACAGCAATGTAGACAAGTGTAACTCTAATATAAGTCCAGTACAAGATGAATCTAATACAAGATGAATCCAGTAAGGGACGATTCCAGTTATAGTGATCAATGATTCCAGGGTGAGTCCAGCCTATACTCTAGCAGTGTGTTTTAAAATACTGAGATCGATATGTAAACGGCTATGGGTAATCCGGCACATCACACACCTGGCCGGGTGCGAGATGGCTATCATTCTAGTTTGATTCCAGCAAAGGGGTGATTCCAGAATTGGGGTATGTCTACATGTCTTACTCTAGTATTTCCCCTCCCAGCAAGTAAATCCAAAAATTTGACACAATGATTCAAGATGAGTCCAGCCAGTAATATGATGATACCAGTAAATAATTCCAGAATAATTCCAGTAATAGAGGCCAGAAAATAAATGTGTGTTGTATACATGAATCCAGAATATCCATACGTGTTGTAACAGAGAATCGCATACAACTAACTATAACTGAAGTACAGTAATTGACAAATAAATGAGAGAACTATCAGAGAATGTACTCGCCTGCTACTCTGAAAAGAGTAGTAAAATATAAGATGTCTGCACCGGAGTCACAGTGTCCTAAACAGAGGAATACAGGTTATAATATGTTTAAAATAAGATAAATGATGTTTATGATACAATCTACATGATTCCTAGGCCAATCTAGGTCAAAGTCAACTCTAAGTCAACCTGGTCAACTGTCTAGGTCAAACTAGGTCTAAGTCAACTTGGGTCAACCATGGTCAACACTTTAGTCAAACTAGGTCAAACTAGTCTATCCTAGTTAAATAGTCCACTATTGGTCAAACTTGATTTGTTTGGTCTATTCTAGGTTAGCTATAGGTTAACTCAGTCAATGGTCAACTATCTAACCAACTCTACCTATACCATAACATACATCTAAGGTATAATACATATATACCTATATAGATCATTCACATAAACATAGATATGATGAATTACACTACCACCCCTACTCTAATAGTGTCCTATAGCCTATGAATACAATACATAACAGTCTTTCCTGACTCAAAATTGATACCATGCATATATGGAGATACTTCAGGTGGCTCCCTCTCTATCATAATTGATACTCAAGTTTCTGTATGAACTGATGCATGTGGCTATCAAACCATATGATTGATACAATCTAAGGTCTGGTACAAAAGCAATGGACTAAAATATATAGGTAATGCTATTCTCTTTATTCAAACTCTGATATTATCAAGAGTACACTCCATAGACACTTTCAAACCCTACTCCATCTCTCATACATATAGATATAACTAGGATACTCGACACTATACAATATACATATAATTACACTCTTATGTCCTTCACCTATAATAATACCTCAGCTACACAGGCCAATGGCCTACTGCTCGAACAGAGGGGTGAACCCCTGTCCTAGGCACCACTATATCCTTCCTTTTACTCTGCTTCAGTTACACAAAACTCTTCAATTCTCGAGCCCCTTTAACAGTCCTCTGGAATGGCTGATATATGTAAGGCCAATAGGGAATGGCCAAGATGCAGTAGATGCAAGTAGGCATGTGCAGTAATTGCAAGTGAAGGGGCAGAGCTCTATGTAGGATAATGATCAAATGGATGCACAAATTATCAGGAATCAGCAATTAAATGTGTGACAGTGAAGATTTCAGTGACAGTGCCTATATGTAGGAATCAAGTGCAGGGCTCCAAGGTTGAACCGCATGTGGCAGGACAATATCCAAATGCAGGACACTACCTAGGTGAACTAACCTGTCCCAAGGCTGTCCTAACCCTCACTAACCCGAGCCCCCTTCTCTTACACACTCATATATTTATAACTCTCATACCCTACTGTCAACCAAAACCTGAGAAAACAACTATCATGAACCCCAAGCAATTCCCAGTTAACAACAAATTAAACCAAGTCATCGATCTATTCATTTTAACTTAGGAAAATGACAGTGAACATATACAAGGAAGTTCAATTAGAAACTCAAAATCGACTTGAAAGGGATATCAAGCCATACTACCCATTGGAACCTAATCAAAACATACATCAATCTGGAAGCTTATTACAATATCATATACATTTTCAAATTTAGAAAATCAAATATATCTCAAACTGTGAAGAAAGTGACAGTGTTCAGGTATTTGAAAACAAGTGTGTGACAGGAACCACCATGTTCTCAGTTTCCTAATAGAGAGAGTGTGTGTGTCTTAGAGTGAGTGAGTGAACATTGATATAATCTCAGGAAACAGGGAAAATAGTGTACCAGGTGTGTCCAAGTGGTATGATATGGTAGCAGCCTTCAATTTAAACAGTGTGCATATGTGTAATCAGGTTACTTGTGTGTACATGAGTGAATGGGAATCATCACAGGTTCCAAGTCTCAGTTTTGCACAACAGTTGTATTCTCAGAGTACACAAAATAGTGCATTCAAGTAGGTAATTTCAGATGCATATGGTGAACAACAACACAAGTTAATCAGTAAAAAGAAACAATTTAACTCCTATATTAATCTCAAGAAAAATCAGCAGCCAGTTTATCATCAGGACATGTATTCAAAACCCATATTCAGCCCAAAACATGCATTCCAATAGCCCAGTTATGTGAAATGTGTCTCAGTCATTATAACATATAATTTATCATGAATCTACACTAATTATAAATTCAAGAATCAAATGAACTCTGAATAAAAATGACAGAACACTTCGTATCAGGGAAGAATATAAGGAACCCTAAAATTGGGATTCGAATTATAGCAAACAGCAAATTGATGAACAAGGAAGTGTCGTGCACATGTTAGGGTGTTGTACAGGTCATTTCGTGTCAACATAAGTCGACACAAAGTGTCCAAATACTAAAAACCACGTTTCAGGAAAAATCAATGTCAGCAGCCTCGTGCAGAGGTGCAGTACAAGCTAGGACACGACACACGACACCATAGGGCTCGTGCTCGTATCCTGGGGTACGCCAAGGATAGGGCTAGGGTCCCATCACCCTGTACCGTGTCCACGACACGCGTGTCTTGAGCACGAGACACGTATCAGAACGTGTCTAACCCGCGTGCAGTGTAGTACAGAAATCAATGTGGGCTCGTTTTCGTGTCCGACACGAAACAAGGTGTCGTAAAACTTTGGGAACATATCGAAAGACATGTCCCCCACCTTCGTGTCAAGTTTCATGTGTCCCTGTGTCCCGTACAGTGAGAAATTGGTGTCGAGTAGCAGGGCACAGCACGGGGGTCACGTGCTGCGTGTCCGTGTCCCTTTTGGACGCAAAAAAGACACGAAAATCAAATCAGTCTTCACAAAATTTTGTATACACATATAGATCAACAAATTCGTATAATTAGTTTTACAAAAATCAAAAATAAAATCCTTAGAGGCATTTAATCAAATACCTACACAACACTACGACACGTGTCCGATACGGACACCAAACGAACACGAAATTAACCCAAACTCGAGGTACAGCTAGGGGACACCTAAACCTAGCCTAATACGGAAAGAAATCAAAATAATAATACAATTTAAAGGGTTTTACCTATAGGTGAAATTTACAAGAAAAGGCTTCAAATGGGGGGTGTTCTTCTTGATGGCCAAATGCTCCAAATTGACCCCAAACTGAAATAGCTCTCCACCAACAGTCCATAAACTTCAATTAGAACCCAATGCAAAAGACTAGAATGAAAAAGGAGATCAAATGAATAAAATAAGAATTTTTGGAAGGGGGAAAATACCTTTTCTTTTTTCAAGTGTTGGAATGAAATAAAAGAGGCAAGAACTCAAAGATGAGATTATTATAGGGAGGGGAGCCCTAGTGGCTGGTCATAAGTTACAAAAATTAGGGTTAGGGTTTCCTAAATTGGCCCATGGGCTCAAGTTATGATTAATTAAGTCATGAAGTCATAAGCCATGACTTAAATTCACTAAACCAAATCCCCTCATTCTAAAACTAATCTCTAATGACTAAAATGGGTTAACTCAAGTTAGACTAGGGTTACCATGGCTAGGGTTAGGTTCTAGGCTAGTCCACTAGGTCTCAACAAGTCAAAGTCAAACTAGAATTCACCAATTTCATTAAATTAATTAAAAATTCAAATAAGCCAAAATAACCAAATTACCCCTAGGCTAAAAATGATAATTAAATATTCTAATGACATGGTTAGGCTCTAGGTCATGCAGTCACTAGGATTTTACTAGCAGCATGTCAAAATCACAAGTCATGACTTAAGGCAGTTTTAAATAGTTTAAAAATTATTAAAAATAACCAAAAATTATAATATGAAATAAATATCAATAAATAATAATTATAATTACAAGTCATGACTTAAGGCAGTTTTTGTCATTTTTTTTGTTTTATCGTTTTTGGGTTTTTTTTATTTTTTATTTTTTTATCGTTTTTATTTTTTTCCTGGGAATTTTTATATAGTTACCAAACATGGGAATGTAATTTTTCAGGGAATTTAATTACTTGGAATTTGATTCCCAAAAATATAGAATTTTCGGCTATATAGTATTCAGCATACCAAACGCCCCCTAAGTTTCAACCTAACCTGTGTTGCTGATTCAGTTACCCTCCCTGAAATCTCTCTAATAGCCCCAATGTGCCCCCACTCTTCTCCGACAACGATACTGATGATACTGAACATTTCAGTACTGTGATGCAAACTACAGATTTTAAAATCAAACTAGTTTGATTGTTCTTCAAGCTGTGAAGAAATTATGGTCTCGTTTCGTACATTGTAATGTAATCATAATCGTATTGTTATTAAATAAAAAAAAAGAAAAAAAATGATTACATTGCGATTACGATTAAATTACAGTGTACCAAACGAGACCTAAGGTATTTCATCACACAAGATATGGGCAAACCTCAAACTTATACGGTATTTCATCACCCCTTCGCTTAGCAAACTCATCGGTTGTCATGCCTTGAAAAATCTCAATGGTTTTGTCCCGAAAGGATTTTACAGGTTTTCGTTTTTGAGGTGTGGTATATATAAACATAGGATATTTTAAGAATAATGATATATGTCCCTTCTTATGTGGCACCTGATGTGGCATGTTGATGTGACAGCTGACATGGTAAATTTTAAAATTAAAATTAGCATTAAAATTAATGTCAACATTAACATTAAATTTTTTTGAGGTGTATATATATATATATATATATATATATATATATATATATATATATATATATATATATATATATATATATATATATATATGGTGTGTCAATAGGATATTTTCAGAATAATGCTATATGTCCCTCCAAAATGTCTCAACAAACCGTCCCTTCTTATGTAGCACCTGATGTGGCATGTTGATGTGGCAGCTGACATGGTAAATTTTAAAATTAAAATTAGCATTAAAATTAACATTAAAATTAATGTTAACATTAACATAATAATTAAAATTAGTATTAACGTTAATATTAACATTAACATTAACATCAATATTAACATTAACATTAATATTAACATTAACTAATATTAGTATTAACATCAACATTAAATTAATATAGAAAATTTTGGATAATTAACTTTTTGGGTTAAAATTTGCCTTATCATCTGTCATATCAGATGACACATAATATTATTTAACATGCCACATACGTCGGCTGCCACATAAGAAGGGATAGTTTGGAGGGATAATTTGGAAGTACGAATAGCATTACTCATATTTTAACATGTCGAGCATTTTTAGGTCTTGATCCAGTGTCCTCGTTCATCTTCCTTGCTAAAAGACCAAAACTTCACATGATACGTCCTATACAAAAAATATAGTTTGCAGTATGGGCCGATCCCGATACGGTTAATTGGCATGTTTCGATCCGATACTGACCGATACCGATCGATATTGGGAATTTTTTTCCGGTCAATTTGGCAATCAAAATTGAACGAAAAAGACCAATCAACAAGGGTGTAAAATCATAATAAGATTGTAAAAGCGTGTTAAGAGAAAACTTATCGCATGTAAACCAATTAGCAAGGGTGACTACTATTTCATTCAATTTCAAAACCACCAAGAAACAACACTGTTAATACTTAAAGTTATGCCTAAATGTAAAAAATATATTTTCTAAAACGTTAATAATTTATAAGTGTTATTTGTTTTCCGATACTAAAAAAGCCAATAATCTGATCCGAAATCGTCGATACTACAGATATCGCCAATCCTGATACTCATAAGAATGGACCAATACCGATACTGATACCGATACCGATACCTATACCGATACCGCAAACATTGATAAAAACAGGTAGCAAGTATGAATTTCCAAGATAAAGCATGCTAGAACATAGAGCATCATCTTTGAAAATTAAAAGAAGAAAAAAATGAATATGGATAAAGAAGATGAAGTTTTATTATTTAAAAACAGGATAATCAAATCTTGTTTATGAAGGAGGAGTACATAATTGATAACTCGTTTAGGAATACTGCATAATTGATTCTAATTCCATCTTTAAATTTAATTCCTATGAACATGTTCTAGAATTCATGTCCCAATTTTAGATTTGGCTTACATTATAGGCTTTGGTCATTTGTAAATTGAATTATGCGTGTGTGTAATGTGTGCTAGGTATGTTTGTGATTAATCTTGTCATGAACAAGAGAAACTTAATTAGGGTCCTAAATTCTAGGACTAATAAGTCCTTCCAGCATGTCAATTTTATTATTTCTAGGGTCAAATTCCATCAATTATTAGTTCTCTGGGATTCTTAGTTCAAGTAAATATATAGTCTTTACTTTTTATGTCTGATCCCATGTTATCCGTGAAAAAAAATTTGATATACATATTTTTTTTGAGAAGAGTTGGGATTTTATTAATGTCAAATAAGAGCGCCTTAAACTTCAGTACTACATTCTTCCTCTAGGAGGGGGAGATACACTCCGGAGGGGAGGAAAAGAAACCACTTATATCATTGTGGATAGCAAAAGAAGCTAAGTTATGTGCCACCATATTTCCTTCTCTTCTCACAAAAGTGAAGGCTATGTATGCTTTTGTAGAGGTCATTTCTTCCTGGATAGTGGTGAGGAGGTCCTGCATTCTCTATGGAAGAATATCCCTTTCTCCATTCATGATCATGTGGGCTAGTAGTGAGTCCCCCTCGATTATGATATTTTCTGCATCAATCTGTCTCGCTAGAAGAACACCTTGCAGGACGGCCTGTAGCTCCGCCCAGAGACTTCGATCCATTACGCAAAAATGAGGCATGACCCAGGACTTTGTTGCAATAAACTGACCATGATGGTTCCTGGCCACCGCTGCCATAGCTATATTATCAGACGGGGTTGCTCCATCCACATTGATTTTTGTACTTCCCGCCGTAGGGGGTCCCCATATAGATTGTGAGTCTACTGCCAATCTTGTCGATTGAATCATCTCTAGCAGATCCGAATTAGTCCTGAGATATGCCTCAGAGATGTCTTGTGCTTGCTTGATAATGTGAGTGATATTAGGCGGTTCATTTTGAAACACGCAAGAACATCTTGCCATTCATATAGACCATATAAGGCAAGCTCCTAGTAGCATGGCGTTGTGAGCATCGTCGTCCTTCAGCTATTCGACCAAGAGTTTCGTAATCTGCATATTGCTTTCCACCCGTAGTCCAATTATGCTAGCAAACCACACATTCTTTGCCACATAACAATGTAGGAAGAGATGATCTTCGTCCTCCTCCTGGAGTTGGCAGAACGGACAAAGAGCATTGATGGCCGTGAGTAGAGGGAGGGCATTATTCAGTAGTCGCCAGATTAGGTATTGTGGTCTTGGGGGGATATTCTTCATACTCTATAGTTTTTTCCACGTAGTAACATCATGAGTGGTGTGGGAGCTACTCGGAGCTTGACCCTGAATCAATTCATATAACGATTTGGAAGTGAAGATGTCGTTCTTGGATCCCGTCCATACCGGACTATCGATGTCGTCTTCTCCATAGAGATTAATGCCTGAGATGGCTGTGGCTTCCAGCGGGGTGATGATGGACTGGATGAGATCAAGCTTCCAAGTTTGAGTGACCAGATTCATCAGGTCGCGGACCAGTTTTACGTCTGCGGGGAGCATCTTGACGTGCTTGATTCGGTGACCTGGCAAGTTAGTCACCCATGGATCTTTGAGTATATCAACCCATCCTCATCTGACTTTCCTATAAAAGTTTGGAGCCATGATCTTCCTCATGTTCAGCATGTTCGACCACGTAGGCGAGTCTCGTCTAGACTGCTTTGCTGTCCATACTAATTTATTTTGAAGATATATGCCTCTGAGCATACGCGTCCATCGCTGATGAGGATTTTCCAAGAGTCGCCAAAGTAGTTTCCCTATCAAAGCATCATTGACCCATTCCATTCTCCTGAATCCAAGTCCACCAACATTTTTTGGCTGGGAAATTCTTTCCCACGCCAAGAAGTAAAGTTTTCTCTCTGACTTGTCATGTCCCCACCAAAACGAGTTCTGCTGCTTCGTCAATGAATTTGTAACACTCTTCGGGAGCTTGTACGTCGACATGTAATACACTGGAATGGATGTGAGCATAGATTTAATAAGAACTTATCGCCCTGCTAGGGATAGTAATTTTGCCTTCCATTCTTGTAAATAAGCGCCGCATTTTTTGATGATGGTCTCATAAGAGGAACATGCTCCTTTCGGCTGCAACAGTTCATGACCAAGATACTTGTCTTTATCTCTCATGATAGATAGCTGGAGCAAGTTTGCCATAGCATGACGTTCATTTGCTGTTACCATCGTGCTAAAGTGAATACCGGACTTGTGATAATTAATTTGTTGGCCCGACCATGAAGAAAACTTTTGTAATATATTACTAGCTGATGTTAGAGCAGTAATATTGGCATGTCCTAATATAAAGATGTCGTCAGCAAAAATGAGATGAGAAATAGAAGTGGAATAATTTATACGTATGCCATTGAAGAGATCCTCCTGTTCTACTTGCTGTAATAGATTTGATAGCACATTTGCACATATGATGAAGATATAGGGCGAAAGAGGGCACCCTTGTTTGATTTCTTAGACCGATTGGAAGTGGCCCTGTGGGACTCCATTTATTATAATGGAGATGGAGGATGATGTCAGGCACGTCATGATCAGATCATTTGCTCTTCCTTGGATACCCTTGCTATGTAATGTACTCTTGATGAACGGCCAGGACAGACGGTCGTACGCCTTGGACATGTCAACCTTCAGTGCTAAAGGAGTTTTTGTTTTTGGAAAATCTCTTCATGGCATGGATAATCTCTTGCGCAATAATGATATTATATGTTATTTGTCTGCCTGGAATGAACGCATTCTGATAAGGGGAGATCACCTTGTCGATGAGGGGTCGGAGGCGGTTTGTGATGATTTTGGATATGACGTTATATGCAACATTACACAGGGATATTTGTCGAAAATCACTTGGGCTAGTAGGGGTAGTACTCTTTGGAATGAGAATAATATGAGTATGGTTAAGTTCCGGTGGTGTCACGCCCCGATTCGGTAGAATCGATAGTCGTCCCCCGGGCGTGATGCTGTGCAAGCCTAAATTGCGCTTGCACAAGGTATTTCATAAGGTTATCCGAAACAACAGCATTCAGAAGAGTACGTAGAGAAATTGAACACATTTATATAGAGAAGGAAACTTATATTTTTATTGATAATAAGTTTGATTACAGACTCGATTACAAAAGAGGCCACTCGGGCTTACAACTGACATCGATGAGATAGTCATTCCATACATTTACATCCCTTTTTACAAAACAACAAAATGACTCTCTAAGACATGGGATCGGTGAGAGCTTGCGCTGCATGATGCAGTTGAATTGAGTCTTCAAAATGTTGCAGAGTTTGCCTTCGCGCTAGCAAGGCTTCAAAAAAAGGAGCGTCGCCTTCAGTTCCTTGGCACGCTATCCTGGTTCTGGGTACCTGTTGAGAGCGAGGGTCAGCACATTACACTTTGTGCTGGTACGTAGAAATTTAAATCCTGTGCTCTCATTTGTTGAAGAAGTTAAGTGAACGTGCATGCAAATGTTTAGTGAAGTTTCTAGCCATCATAATCAATTCAAACCCTTATTTGAAGGCACAACCGTATAACGACGATGGATCTTACCCCCGGCAGAGCGCACCATTGTAGCGTAAACTTACCATGTTCTTCCTTGTCATGTTGATAGCAAAGAAGTATAATAGAGTACATTCATGATGGTCACTGGCATGACAAGCCATCCTGGACATATAGTTTGGTAGAAAGAGGTCCTTCAGCGCAGGTCGCGAGCCCCGTTGAAAGCCACTGCCTTCCATGGCATGTATCCGGCATAGCTATCCGTGTTTCTTCCTAGGCCGGAACGGTCCCATGGCCTCGGGATACCGTCCGAAGAAACAATCGCCCTTGTCGATAAGTTGTCCATGACCGTGCTAAGTTGATTGTTATTTCAAGGCACATCTTTATGGTATTGTTGCGACATTCATTTAATCGATTCATCTTTTCTTAGCACGGTTCTATATGATACGGTAATTGCAAGCACGATAAGGTTATATGACAAGCATTTGTATAGTTCGTGTACGTGAGACATCGTGTGACCATTCATTGGAATATCATTCATGTCGTTGCATTTCATCTAGGATAACACATGTCTAGTATCAATAATGTATTAGAGAAGAGGGTCGAGGGAAGAAGGGTCAGCCACTCACCTTAGTATTTACTTGAGGCAAAAAACTGGTTGGCCGTGCAAGACGTTGCCTACGCGATCACCTGAAATCGCACAAGTAACCGATTAGAACGCTGTATTATTCAAGGAAATTCTATACGAATGCAAAGTTCGAAATGCAAGCCATAAAAACCATCGAAAACATTCACGAAAATGTATTCAAAAAACTAAAGCCAAAGAAGCAATTGCGGCATAAAAAGCAAAGCAGCGTGACGTCTCTCCTGACTCAGCCGCAGAGTCTATCCTCGAGGCGCAACCCGCTGAATATGGGACTTGGTTCCGAAGAAGCCACTCCATAATGGAGAATGGATCTTAATTCAACCGTTCCCGTTCGACCGATTCGATCGATCCCGACCTATCGGTCCCGACCGAATCTATAGCGACAGTGTTCCTTTCTTGTGTGCCCCATGGACGGTAAACATGGCACGATGTAGGGACGGGGCACTACACCATAACCAACTAAGAAAAAGTTTCGTCCTCGAAACTTCAGAACAGAACCTGCCTCTATGAAAATAAAGAAGAAAACTTTTCCTTCATCTCTGACTCGAGTTCCCATGTCGACTCTTCCGCCGCATGGTTCTTCCAGAGTACGCGAATGAGAGAAATTGCCCGATTTCGAAGCAGCTTATCCTTGCGTTCTAAGATTTGAACTGGCTCTTCAACGTAGGATAAGTCGGACTTCAGCTCCAGCAGGCCAAAATCCACCACGTGGCTAGGGTCGTGCATGTACTTCCGCAACTGGGAGACGTGGAAGACATTATGTATACCTTCAAGTGCCGATGGTAGGGCAATTCTATTGGCTACTGGGGTGACCCGCTCGAGTATTTTGAATGGCCCAACGAATCTCGGACTCAACTTTTCCTTTGCGCCGAACGGAATAACTCCTCGCATGGGCGACACTTTGAGAAATACGTGATCGCCTTCTTGAAACTCGAGGGGTCGACGATGAACATCCACGTAGCTTTTCTGATGACTCTGCATGGTCTTTAATCTTTCTCGAATGAGCCAAACTTTCTGCACAGTCTGTTCCACCAGTTCTGGGCCGAGAATCTGTCGCTCTCCGACTTCGTCCCAGCAAATGGGTAGTGACCGACACTTTCGTCCGTAGAAGGCTTCATACGGAGCAATTTTAATGCTAGATTGATAGCTATTGTTGTACGCAAATTCAGCCAGAGGTAGATGAACATCCCAGCTTGATTTGAAGTCAATTGAGCAGAGTCGTAGCATGTCTTCGAGAATCTGATTGACGCGCTCCGTTTGGCCGTCGGTCTGAGGATGGTAACCTAAGCTGAACTGCAACATGGTGCCTAGCGCCGACTGAAGGCTACTCCAGAATTACGACATGAACTGTGAATCCCGATCAGAGATGATGGATATTGGAACTCCGTACAGCCGTACTATCTCATCAAGACAAATCTGTGCCAGGCGATCAACTCTCCAAGTAACTTTGATGGCAATAAAGTGCGCTAACTTGGTTAGTCGATCGGCGATGACCCAGATGGCATCATTTTCCTGCGACGTCTTCGGCAGACCAACAATAAAATCCATGCACACGTGCTGCCATTTCTATTTCAGAATCGCCAGATTCTGTATCTCCCCGTCCGATCTCTGATGCTCAGCTTTCACCTGCTGACAGGCCATGTATTGCGACACGGAGAGCGCCATATCTCTCTTCGTCCCGTGCCACCAGAAGGTCGTTGTTCTCCATTAAAATCTTTGATTGGAATTTCAATTACAAACAGAACAGTGTTACAATGTAGGACTTAGATGTAGTCCTAGGAGTATACTTTTGTTTTTATTTGGGCCCTTTGTCGATGGAGCGAGTGGTAATGCGTTGACTCCGTTGACGATCTGACGACGGTTTTAGGTTCTCTGAAGGTCTGGGTTGCTCTGGATGCCGGAGCTTACGGAGGGGAAGAAGACGTTGAGTGTCTCTTCCGATCTTTGTGAGTAGACGTGCGCCTCTGTAACTCAGATGATCTAGTTACCTATGTCTTTGACGGTGTATGTCTGTATATGTCCCTGTCTGTCCGAAAGAAGGAAATGATCCCTATATTTATAGCATACAGGCTGGCTGCTCATACACGCATATATCGGATGCGCCTGGTCGTGGGAACGCCATGTAGCAGGTACTGGCAGGGGCACATGGTTGATGTACCCGGATTCGGGGATTGAATCATTCCTGTTGTGCCTGTGGTGCTGCGAAAAAGCTGACACGTGGCGACTGAGAGGATTCTTCGATTGTTGAGTTCTTGGGTGATTGTAGGTCCTAAAAATCAAGTTGCACCCATCGACAAAGTCATAAAAATCAAGAAATGCATCTGTCAAATGAACTGTGCAGAAGTCAGATTGCGCACCATCCCGATTACGCAGACTGGACTACGCACACTCTCAAGTGCACAAGCTGACGTGGCAACATCATCATTATCTGACAGACAGAATCAGATCTTCTGACAACTGACAGCACGTAGAACGAGGAAACTATTCGTTTATCGTGCAGCACGACGCTCGAGGACATCTGTACATACAGCACAATCGGCCAGGCTCTTTGCTGTACAGTCTATTCCTGTACAATCTGAAGTCAGCGCAATTCATGTAGCGCACTTCATCATAACAACTGACAAATGTATATGTGGCATTCATGCCATCAATTGCTCACTACGTGGCAATGGTCTGTACACGATCATGCGCATTTCAATCAAATGATGCCATGTGTCCAAGACAGTTGGCCCACGATCAAACAACTGTCAGCGCAGTCTGATGCTGCACAATCCAGTTCATGCGTAATCCAGCTTGCGCCATTCAGAATAACTAAAAGTTAGTTATTTCTAGAACTCTATAAATAGAGTTTCAAGTCTTTATTCCGGGGGATCAGAGATAAAGTTCAGAAATATCAGAGAGTTCAGAAGTTCTTGCCCAAGTGCTACTGCATTCTTCCGAGGCTTTTGCCTTCAACTTCAGAGGCTATCGTCTTCAAAGTTCACATCGTCCAAGGAATAAAGCAATCGTCATCTAGATTAGATTCCTACAGTTGTACTTTCACAGAATTCTTGTAATCTTCTTTACAAAGTTTGTGAAATAAAGTTCATACTTTTGTTTTTGCAAACAAAATGACGACTCTGCTGGGGACGACTTTCTCCTCCGACGAGGAAGTGACAACTCAATGTGACGTGGCATCTATCGGAAAGATGCAGAAGACACTGGTTGTGAAAGTTAACCAGACGGCCTACGAAGCCATGATCAACTCCAGGACCACCCCTCGTACTGCAACCACTTCTCCCACGAGCAAAGTGCGCCCAGTGTGGGTCCCCAGGACTGCTGCACAGTCTGTTGTCTTTGTTGTTGCACAGTCTACTTCCAAGACTGTTGCGCCATCTGCTGATACTGCCACCAAGACTGCTGCACAGTCTAAGGTCTCTGCTTCTAAGACTGTTGCACCATCTGCTGTTGCACAATCTGCCTCAAGTGCTCGTGCGCATTCTGCTGTTGCCAGTGCACAAACTACTTCTTATGCTGCCCTGTCAAAATATAAGACTCCTCTGTCCCTGGCGCAGTTGGCTGCAACTTTACCTGCGCAATCCACCACTCCAGCAACCAGAGTGCAACCCAAACACTCTGGCAATAAGACTTCTGCTGTGCAAACCATTGTGACTGAGACCAGAAGAGCTTCTGCCAGAGTTACTCATGTGCAAGTTGCCAGTACGCCATCAACCCATGCACAAACTATACCAGCACAATCCAAGAGTGACATCCCTTTAGCTAAACTCTCTTCCTCTCACAACAAAGGGAAAGACTCAGCTTCTCTCCCCAAGCACTCTGTTGCTCATGTGCAATCCACTGGGGGTAGTCTTTTGGCTATTTCTCCTCCTCCATCACAGAACAAAGGAAAAGGTCCGTTGGTCTTTTCTCAAACTTCCTCGTCCCAAGACTTGGAAGACAACAGAGGGAAACGCTCTTTAGCTAACCCTTCTTCATAAAGCAAAGGAAAGGCCCTTTGGTCTTTTCTCAGTCTTCCTCGGTCTCTACCGTAGAAGATCAATCTGAATGTGCCTCGGCACCAGTCAGTACAAGAACGCTTTCAAACAAGGATTCTTCTCTCCATGTCAAAAGAACTTGTACTGATTAAAGAGGTATTCTGCCTACTCCGGTCGCAGAGTTCTAAGATCTCCCAACTCTCAAGATATTCTGATCCAAACAGGGAAAATTGCTGGTGTCTCAAACAGAAATCCATGGGGTGAGTTTGCTGATCTAAGAACTTATCTCAATCGACCAACTTCGGTGAAATGCAAGCAGCCAATGCCGAAGACAAACCAGCATCAGAAGCAAACTTCCAGGGTCAAAAATCCTGACACCTATGCCAATGAAATAAGTACTTCCCTGTACACTCAAGGGACAAAACATTTGAAGAACCAGAACCATGTTCCAAATGTTATCAAAGAACATGTTCCTCAAACTTCTTCTCGTCCCGATCTTCGAGAACATCTCAAACAAAAGCGGGACAACATCGCAACATCTACAGTACAACCACCTGATCATCATTGTAACCACAAGGTTATTATCCAGTGTTGTTGCCAGACAACAAAATGATCTGTCTTTGATCGTCTGACTTTTGCAAACTCTGAACCTATGTCAGAAGATAAAGATGAAGTGTTGTACGCTTCTGTCAACATGACTTTCCGAAACACTGGGGGTAGAAAGTTCTTCAAGCACGGCAGGCCTCGCCGTCCTAGCCAGCGGTATTTAGATTTACTCTAGGAATCTTCTGAAGGAGTATTTCGACATACCCGATCCCGAAGACGAGATACAATCGGTCAAAGGAATCTTCTTCAAACTCCTTCTGGTCATCTGCCTACTTCTCATTCAGGAGATGACTCTTTCTCTGACTATGATGCATACAGCGAAAGTTCTGAATAGACAGTGTCTTCTACTGTACCAAGAGAAGTGACAGCTTATGTTGTCAATGAAGATCCAGATGCTTCAACTTCTGCAAATCAAGAACAACGAATTGCTGCATTAGAAGACAAGTTGAAGACCATGGCTGAAATGGTCGCCAGTATGCATTCTATCATTGTGGCACAACATACCACACCACCGACTGTACCTACTGTAAGTCCTGAAATCATAGCATCGTCGGTACCTGTCAATGCAGGGCTGGGGGTAGTATCTCCTCAAGTACCTCCTGTACAAGTTCAACCTACACCCAGTCAGTCAGGTACTGGGGGTGGTACTTACCATACTGTTCTTCCTCCTAGCACTCAAACTCCACCTGCTCCTTCTTCATCATCAGAAGACGCTAATGAAGCTGTCAAGCTCTTGCGTACTCAGTTCGAGGCCTTCAAAGAGAAAGACAACTTGCAAAGGTTGGGGATCAAGCAACCCTACCCAGTTGAGTGGAAGGAAGTCCCATTTCCTCCTAAGTACAAAATTCCAACAATTTCGCTATTTGATGGCAGCACCTCCCCCAGTCAGTTTATTAACCACTTCGAGATAATGACTGTCCAACTTCAACCAAATGACGCACTTCTTACCAGAGTATTCGTCGGCTGTTTAGCCGGTGTTACATACGATTGGTATAGAAGCCTGCCCGATGGTTGTATCACTTCCTTCTCAGGTCTTAAACAGATCTTCTTGGAACGATTTTACGAGGGGATCAACGACATGACCATGTCAGCCCTTAATAAAATCAAGCAAAAACATAATGAAACTGCTGAAAGTTTTATTGAAGATTCCACCAAGAAGCCTTAAAGATGCCTCCAGGGACTCCGACCGCTGTCACTATAGACACATATAAGGCAAATCTTTTGCCTATCATCAACATGTGGACAGGGTCAACTCAATTTCAAGACTGGCCATCCTTCATTTTCAACGCTAAAGCAGCTGAAGTTAGCGCTGACAAGTTCAAGCAACTAGGGGTACAAATGTCTAACCCCGATCGGGATGAACACCAGATATCGAATAGCAGTAATCGCCAGAATAATCGCAAGAACAAGGAGACATTGAACATCAACTTGAAGAGTAAAGAGTCTTTGGCTGTCAACGTAGCTCCACCTACGTCTACCTCTACTCCTTCCGTCCCTCCACCAAGGGAACCTCGTCCTAAAGTAGAGTACTCCTTTGACGAGAATGATACTGCTAGCATCTTTGATTGTTTAATCAAAAGCAACAAGATCCAACTCCCAGACCCAAAGAAGCCTGATGAAGTCGGTAAGACTGATCATCCCAAGTATTGTGTCTACCACAGGTTCATTCGGCATCCCACTCGAGCATGTTATGTGCTCAAAGGCAAAATTCAAGAGCTGGTCAATGCTGGTATTGTCACTCTGCAACAAGACGAGAAGACTGTGACTGCAAATATGGTTTCAGTTCAATTCGATGACTTTCCTTCGCAGATGGTGTATCATGGCGTCATCCCTATCCCCAAAGCTACTCTTGAGATTGAGAATCTCCCTCCTCCACGAAGTGAAGGTCTCGTTCCCTTATCTCTTGACAATGGCGAGATTATGTGGATTCATCCTGATCTTGCTTCAGAGTTCGAACTTCCTTCTTCATTCAAGAAGAAAGACCGCTCTAAGGGCAAGACAAAGACTTGTAACATGGTGTCTTTTGACCCCATAGTTGACGAGGAAATTCTATTTGGAACCAGATCAGGGAAATCCTATCTAAAGGATTACCCTGAAGCTCAAGAGAATCGTGCCACTTCTTCTGAGCCTGCTCCAGTGCAGCCTGTTTCTACTGAGGATATTCCTACTGCATCCTCACCAGTTGTAGTACCCAAGCCGACGGTCGCTGACAAAGGTAAACAGCAAGTTCGCTTCGACAAACCTTTGAAGAAGTCATCTCCTTCCGGACTTGAAAAGCCTTACAACTTTGATATCCTGGCTCAATTAGCTAATACACCGGCCAGGCTGTCCATCTTCGAGCTCTTGCGTCTTTCCAAAGAGACTCGAGAAACTCTAAGTGAGGCTCTCATGCAAGCTAAAACTTGTCTAGCCCTTTTGAAGAAGCCAAAAGCAGAGCCAGTTTCTTGCCTTCATTGTCATAGTGTGGTGGAGTTAATTCCAAACATAACTTTCACACAGGATGACATGATGATGGAAGATAACAGGCACGACCGTCCTCTTTACTATACAGGATATGTCGACTCGATGAAAGTCGATCATATTCTTATAGATCCAGGGTCTGCTCTCAGCATCATGCCAAAGACAATGTTAGATGCATTGAAGATCCCAGTGCATAGTCTCTCCAGTACAATCACCACCATTCTTGGATGTAATTAAGGAAGGAGTGAACCTCTGGGCAAGATTCACCTAAAACTCCAAATAGGCAATCTTCGCACAAAGGTGACCTTCTACATCATTGACAATTATGGTTGTTCTTACAATGCTTTGTTGGGGAGACCATTTCTGCATGAACACAACATTGTTCCTTCGACTCTCCATCAATATTTCAAATATGTTGATGACAATGGAGAGGTGCAAAAGGAGGTTGCTGATCTCTATCCTTTTAAAGGCGTCGAAGCATACTACAACGATGCTCGTATGTATAAAGATGAATTCATGAAGGTGGTGTTGTCTCTGGATACTGAAGAAGAGCAAGAAGCAGTGGCTAATAACACCCTCATCATTCCTGTTAAAGGGCGTGTTTCTCGTCCTCAGTCTTCCAAACCACTGGCTATTCACTTGCCAGTCCAGAAACAACCAACTGATGATGATAAAAGGGAGCTCACCTCTTCTGAGCCACTTGTTATCGACTTACGTCGTAACAAGGATAAAAAGCAGCTCACCTCTTCTGAGCCACTTGTTATAGATTTAACTCATAACAAGGACAAAAGGGAGCTCACCTCCTCTAAGCCGCTTGTTATCGACCTCTGTCGTAACAAGGCCAATCCTCCTCCACATTTTTCTTCTCCACCTCTTGTAATCAATCTGACCAAGCCTGCTAAGGCTAAGGGTCCTGTTGTAAATACGAATGTACAGATCAATGAAAAAGCATCTACTTTCCACTATACTGATGTCATTTATCATACTAAATGCTATTTGAATATGTTAGATAGCTATCAATCATTTACAATGGGAGTTGTGCAGTCTCTTCAAACAGAAGTCTTACTTGAACATCCAAAAGATTCATATCGTATTGTTTCCGCTCGAAAGAAAGGCGAGAGTCCAATACTTTTTAGTAAAGGACCGGAACAACAATTCAGTTATACGGATGATAGCAAAAGTAATGACACGGGGCATCTTCAACTCCGTCGTTATAGCCAACAATCAAAAGATATCATCCAGAAGATGGGTTATGACTTCAAGAGTGGCCTCAATTATGGTAAGGGTAGACGAACTCCTATCCATACGACTGTTCCAGAAGGAAAGTCAGAAATGTATTACAGCAGGACCAAAAGAGGTCTCGGATATGCTTCTCCTCCGGTGTTATCCCCAGCAGTCTTCGAATCCGATAACGAGGAGCGCTCTAACTCTTCTGATTTCAGATCATGGGATTCTGATACCAGCGTTAGTCAAGTTCATCGGCTGATTGTATCTTCCAACATGGTCTCCACCGAACTTCCTGAAGGCCATGACGAGGATGTTGAAGAAAGTCCTGAAACAGATCCTTGGGCTGAACGAATGGATACCCAATGGGAACTCCTATTCGAACAAAGGGAACCTCCTACTGAAGATCAATTGGTGCAAATTGATGTAGGAGAGAGCGGTTCACCTCGTCCAATATTCATCAGTAAGAACCTCCTAGAGGAAGATAAACAAGAATTAATTCTTCTTATTAAAGAATACATTGATGTCTTTGCTTGGAGTTATGAAGACATGCCAGGTCTAGATCCCAAAGTTGCTACTCATAAATTGAACATTCTACCAAATGCAAAATCGGTCAGACAGCAACAACGGCATTTCAAGCCAGAAATGATGGACACAATCGACGATGAAGTCAAGAAGCTCATTGCTTGTGGCTTTATTCGAGAAGAGCAGCATCTTGATTGGATAGCCAATGTCGTCCCAGTTCTAAAGAAAACCGACAAAGTTCGAGTCTGCATCGACTTTCGGGATCTTAATGAAGCATGTCCAAAAGATGAATTTCCTCTTCCTATCACGGATGTCATGATTGATAACACTTGTGGGTTCGAGCGAATATCCTTCATGGACGGATTCTCTTGATACAATCAGATTCGGATGAATCCTAAAGATAAAAAACACACTTCTTTCCGCACTCCTCGCGGGGTTTACTGCTATACTGTGATGCCATTTGGTCTTAAGAACGCTGGTGCAACTTACCAACGAGCCATGAGTACCATCTTTCGAGATCATCTGCACAAAACTGTCGAATGCTACGTCGACGATATCGCCGTCAAAAGTCGTCTAAAGGAAGATCACATCCAAGATTTGAGAATAATATTCAATCTCATGCGCCAACATCAACTCAAAATGAATCCCACCAAGTCATTCTTGGGTGTCTCAAGTGGTAAATTTCTCGGCTTCGTCATTACCTCTAAGGGTATACACATGGATCCCGAGAAGATCAAAGACATTCAAGAGATGCATCCTCCATGCAATCTAAAAGAGCTACGAGGATTCTAGGGTCGACTTGCGTACATCAGGAGGTTCATTTCGAATTTGTCTGGACGCTGCAGACAATTCACTCAGCTCATGAAGAAAGGTGTATCTTTCATTTGGACCGAAGAGTGTCAACGAGCATTTGACGACATTAAGCGATATCTCATGAACCTACTAGTCTTGGTGCTACCGATCTCAGGCATACCATTCTTAATGTATGTCCGTGCCATAGATCATTCATTGGGTGCTTTACTTGCCCAAAAGAACAAAGAAGGCCATGAACAGGCCATCTACTATCTTAGCCGTACTATGATTGGTGCTGAACACCATTATAGTCCGTCGAAAAAGAATGCTTAGCGCTTATGTTCGCTGTTCAAAAGACAAGGCATTACATCATTGGCCAAACTATTCATGTTATATCCCGGGTCAATCCTCTTTGGGTACTCATGAAGAAGCCCAGCACACTCAATTCTCGGCTGGCTACATGGGCCATTCTGCTAGCTCAATATGACATGGTATATGTTCCACAAAAGTCTGTTAAAGGTCAAGCACTGGCAGATTTCTTAGCATCTCATCCTGTACCAGAAATATCCAAACTCTATGATGAAATTCCAGATGAGACATTAGAATCAAATATGATCTCCGAAGAATTTCCTACTTGGCATCTATTCTTTGACGGTGCATCCAGGATTGGACCCAATGGTGCCATTGTCGCAGGAGTCGGAGTTGTTCTCGTTTCTCCAAACGGATCAGCTATTCAAAGAGCTTACTCCCTAGACGAACCTTGCTCCAACAACGTAGCAGAATACAATGCTCTACTGATCGGTCTTCAGTTAGCCAAACAATTGGATATCGAGTATCTTGAAGTCTATGGCGACTCTAAGTTGGTTGTTAATCAGGTTATAGGGACCTATGAAGTCCGTCATCAAGATCTAGTGCCCTATCATGAAGCAGCAATCAGCATAGCCACGTCATTCAAAGCCTTCTTCATCGAATATGTTCGTCGAGCTTACAATACTGAGGCAGATGCTCTAACTAATCTTGCAGCAGTTTTAGCCATCCCTCTCAAAAGACAGCAGGTGGTGGTTATCTCTAATCGAGAGTTGTTTTGATTGAGAACAATCGTAATATTGAATTCAGTAATCTCGCTGAAGCCAATATCATCAATGAAGACTGGAGAGTTCCTTTCATCGACTTTGTCGTTCACGAAATACTCCCCGAAGATCTCAAAGAGGCTACGAGTATTCGTCGACGGTCTCTCTGGTTCTACTACAATCACACTACTAAGACTCACTATCGGCGGACTTATGACGGTCTTCTACTATGCTGTCTAGCTGGTGATGAAGCAAAAAAAAGTATTGCACGAAGCCCACGATGGTGTCTGTGGAGCACATCAACCCGGTCCTAAACTACAGGATCGCATCCGACGAATGGGTTACTACTGGCCCTCTATGGTATCAGATGCCATTGAATACGCAAGGAAATGTCGAGCTTGTCAAATCCATGTCGATTTCATCCATCAACCTTCGGAATTTCTACATCCGACCGCTGCTTTCTATCCTTTCGAAGCTTGGGGCATGGACATTATAGGTCCCATCAATCCTCCTTCTTCTAGAGGACATCGGTTCATATTAGCGATAAACGATTACTTCTCCAAATGGGTCGAAGCTATACCTCTGGCTGAAGTCAAAACCAGCAGTGTCATCAACTTCGTCAAACCCTATGTCATCTATAGATTTGGTGTACCTCGAAGGATCATCCATGACAATGGACCACAATTCATCAGTCAAAAGTTCACAAGATTCTGCGATGAACATCGGATTGACAATGTTGCTTCTACAGCCTACAATCATGTCGCTAATGGATTAGCTGAAGCTTTCAACAAGACTATCATCATGATCCTTAAGAAGTTTGTATCTACTAACAAACGGAACTGGAGTGAAAAGCTTGGTGAATGTCTTTGGGCCTACCGAACTACGGTCCGCAACCCCACAGGCTTTACACCCTTCTCTTTGGTATACGGTTGTGAAGCAGTTCTTCCCCTAGAACTTCAAATTCCGTCATTAAGGATTGCCATTGCTAACGAGCTCACTACAGAGAACAACGATCTTCTTCTACTTCAAGAATTAGAAGCACTCGATAAAAAGCGACTATTGGCTCAACAGCATATTGAGTTATATCAAGCTCGCATCTCGAAGACTTTCAACCGCAAAGTTAAAGTTAGAGCCTTTCAGCAAGGAGAACTTGTTCTATGACTCATTCAAGTAAAGGCAAGTTTGACGCGAAGTGGGAAGGGCCTTACATTTTCAGCAAAGTCTTTTCAAATGGAGCCGATCAACTTTCAGAGTTAGACGGTCGAGTTGCAATGATCTCTATCAATGGCAAATTCCTCAAGAAATACTATGTATAAATGTAACAGAGATTTTATGTAAATATGATCAGACAGTTCATAAATAAAGTTTAATTTTTATTTTATCATAAATGATGTTACATAATATCAAGGAAGGTCACTATCATCCTTCTCAACATTGGGACGTAGGCCACTGTCGTCCTTATCAAAGACATAATCAGCAAAGGAGCCGAAAACATCCTTGCTCGAACCCACCAGGAACTTGCAAGCAGCCATCCTCATGGCCTTTTCTTCTTTCGTCGTCCCGGGTTCAAGCAAGAAGTCCAAGATGTCCCTTGGTGGCTTGGGTGCAGACGAACCTTCGCCTGTTTTCGTCTGCTTTGGCTGAACCAGTTCGGCAGAACGTTCTTCAGTACCCGCTACAACCTTTGGGGCAATTTTAGCCTTCTCGGATGCATCTCCAGACGACATCTTTATGTTGAAAAGTGGAAATGATCATTCCTTCCAGTTTTCTGTTCTATTTATAGGCGGAGATTCTCAAAACAACGAAGCGACACAATCATCCGACGGTTAACCCGTTCATCATCATCCGACGGTTCACCCGTTCATCATCATCCGACGGTTAACCCGTTCATCATCATCCGACGGTTCACCCGTTCATCATCATCCGACGGTTAACCCGTTCATCATCATCCGACGGTTAACCCGTTCATCATCATTCGACGGTTCACCCGTTCATCATCATCCGACGGTTAACCCGTTCATCATCATCCGATGGTTCACCCGTTCATCATCATCCGACGGTTAACCCATTCATCATCATCCGACGGTTCATCTGTTCATCATCATCCGCCGGTTTACCCGTTCATCATCATCCGACGGTTCATCCGTTCATTATCATTCGACGGTTCACCCGTTCATTATCATTCGACGGTTAACCCGTTCATTATCATCTGACGGTTCACCCGTTCATCATCATTCGACGGTTCACCCATTCATTATCATTCGACGGTTCACTCGTTCATCATCATCTAACGGTTCATCAGTTCGTTCCATCATCATCTGACGGTTCCCTCGTTCATTACATCATCTGACGGTTCACCCGTTCATTTCACTCATTTGACGGTTCATCCGTTCATCCCGACGATTCACTTCGTTCATATATTTTGACGATTCACTTCGTTCGTTTATCCACATCAGTAACTTGCCATCCTTGATTGAGTTGTCTATTGAAATAATAATATTCGACAAGTTATATTCTGCCACGTCCATATTATCTCTGAGCAGATATAATGAATATAATTATTTTCTAAATCAAGAAATATATCATGTCCTGTACCTCTGAATATATTTTCTATCACTATTATTTATATCTGAATAAGATATACAATAAATAATAGAACCACAAAAAGTTGTCTTTTATTGATAAAAAAGATGAAAGACGTTACATATCATAAAAAAGACAAGAAGATACAAGATATTTTTCTACTCAGCTGGTGGCATCATCAAATTGGTCATTTACTGCTTCAAATTTTATAGCCGCTCTTCACGAGATTCCATCACTCACTTCCTGGCTTCTTCCATCCCAGATTTTTTTATTGAAGGTTGGCAGAGTTACCATTCTGCGAGTGATTTCAGCATTATGAGCCACAGCATATTCATCTCTTTCTTGAGTTAGAACATCAAGTTGTTGAATTGCAGTTTGATGTTGGATGACCTCATCTTCCAGTTCTTCCTGAAGATGGGCAATCTCCGCTTTCAATTCAGCAATTCTCTTTTCTTTTCTTTCAGCAACAGATGTTACTGTTTCTACCTAGGAGTTGTACTCAACAGACTTGGTAGTGAAAGTATCCAAGAGAATTTGGAAGTTAACTTTCTCAACCGCAGCCTCTTGAGACATCCGTTCAAATTCGGCTTTCACTAAAAGTTCTACCTCTCCTTTGTTTAGCTCTTCGTAGCTATTTACTGAGGTCTCCAGCTCATTTAATATGTGATCAAGAAAAGTGGCCTGAGCCTTATCACCTTGATCGCGGATGGCATTTACTAAGTAAGAGGTTGGACCTCTAACCGTAGAGAAATCAGCCTCTTCCTTCTCCATCACTCTATTTATTAAAGGTCCCAATGAATCAAAGAAGAACTTGGTAAATAACTTAATGACAAACTGATTGGTAGCCAAAGCACCAGGAGTAGCAGCTACTCCTGTTGATGATGAAGCGGCGGAACGTTCAGTCTCTTGCACTTGGACGGAGGGTTCTTTGAATAAAGGAGCTAGAGTAGAGCTGGTTGCTCCTCCCGGTTGTTCTTCTGTAAAAAAATTAAATATTGTCAATTTGACTATCATTTGCTACTGTCAAAGAATATTAAAAGTGAAAGCAATCTTACCGTTACTTGGTCCAGTATCAGGCCTATCATCTGTTGGAACAGATTCCAGCCTAACAGAAGTAGCCTCAGACATTACTGCCTGGCTACTGCCTGCCTCGGAGCCACATGACAAATGACGACTGCTGCTAGCTATCGTCGTTGCAAGCACTATATCCATGCACACTGGAGGAGCTGGAGATGATCCGAGTTCTGTATGGATAAGAATAAAGATGTCAGTTATCAATCTATCAAAAGAAGATTGCTAATTTCATTCTATACCTTTGGGATCAACAGCAGGAGTTTCCTCCAGGTCCACTTCTTCGTCTGCTATCTTTTCTGGAGATACCTGCACCTCAACATCCTTGTCAGGAACCAAGGTGTCATCAGCAGCTTCTGGAGATACATGCACTTCATCATCCCCTTCAGGATTCTGTGTAACATCAATATCCTCTAATGATGTACTCTCCTCGCTTTCATGTTCTTCAGGTATCTCCCCGCTGGCAGTTGTAGCGGCCTGATCTATATAATCTTGCAGACCGAAGTCGCAATCATTTAATGCGTCAATCATTAGACGATCTTCTTCCTCGCGGGTTGTTCCCGGAGTAACAGGAAGATGAGTAGTCTCCACTGCTGCTGGTGAAGGAGATCGTAAAGCTTCTTCTTCTCTGGGCTTTGCAGCCTCTTCTCTCTGCTCGATTTCTTCTCTGGGCTCTGCAGCCTCCTCTCTCTGTTCGGTCTCCTCTCTCTGCTCTAGACTAGGCTCAGAGGCGGGAGTAGGAGATGACATAGTAATTCCTGCTGTAGCATTCACCACTACCGAAGACAAGATTTTCCTTGGAGGAGAGACTGTTCTCTTTCTTCTTCTGTGGGCTAGTTTCTTTCTATGCAAAGGCCTCTCAGGACTCTCTACATTTACTACCTCGACCTGTTTCTGAATAGAGGTCGGCGTAGCTGCTTCTTCTCGGGTTGACTCAGCCAATTGTCGGGATTGTGATCTAGTAGTGACCTTCTCTGATGATGGTTCCAAGATCAACTTCTTCTTCGTAATTGGAGAAGAAGGTTCTTCTCTCCTTCTCTTCTTCTCCTTGGCCGGAGACTTAACCACTTTCAGAGAAATTCTCAATGGTTGGTTAACTTCCACAGGGAAGTTTGCTTCCCTAGAGGCTTCCAATGGATCATCCACCGGTTCATGTTCTTCGTCATTATTTGGAGCTAATATATCAGTCGCTCCTTTCTTCAGACGTATTGCTGTTGCAAAACTGTCAACAAGGCTATAGTTTTCAGTAAATGTATTCGCTGTTGTATAAAAGAGCGAATATGTATATAATATTCTAAGGCCATCATTCTTGTTTGGCATCGAGAACACTGTCCTTGTGTCTCGAGCGTTGTAGTAGGCCCATGCTCTGGCACCATCAATCAGGTATCCCTTTCCTTGTAGGCAAGTTATAGCGTTGCCTACATGGAAGTGGTCGTAACCAATTTGACGAGCGAAGCAACTTGGCAAATATGGTTCAAGATAGCACTCCTCTTCAAATCTGTACACCAAATGCGATGGTCTGATCATCTTCAGCCAGTCAAAAGCTGCTCGACCTATTGGTTGCCTCCCAAGGTCAACCAGATTTGGTGCCATAAATTCATAACCAGTTGGGGGAGCAAAGCAATAAAAATTCCATCCTTTGCCAAGGTTTAGGGTACGTCTACAGTCCCTCAGACTAGTGTATATCCACTTGCTCTGGGAGAATCTACGCAGAAAGCTGCCACTAACTGCTCCCATGGTGGGGTTCATCAATGACGGATGATGCAGAAGCAACCATCCGAATAGATAGGTGTAAGGCAACTCCAGTCGAGGGAAGTTCCCCTTTTCACCTTTCCATTTGATCATGGAGCCAACATATAGACGAAGACCTGCATTTATTCTACAAGTCATCGCTGATAGCAAATCCATCCGGTAGCCGAACACTAACTGGATGGCAGCAAAAAGTACACCACGGTGGAAGCGGTCAACAGCGCTTGCTCCGGGCACGACGAATCGACGGAGCTAGTATGTCAAAAATCCTGCCAGCTGGGCTTCTTTGGATATGGACCTGTAGCCCATTCTTATAAAACTCTCAACAAAGTCTCCAGCCTTGAGTGGAGGGTATTGGTGTTCATCATTAACTCTGATGTCCATTTTCTTATTCTCTTCCATCAGCTTTATTACTTCACTGTTGCTGAGGGGTTGGAAGAAATCCGGGTTGCATGAGTCATGATCTTTGGTCTTTTTCTCAATGATATGGTTAAGAAAAAGATAAGTCAACCACTTTGATGAATAGCAGGTGCCAGAAGAGCCGCTTTTATAGTATAAGGAGCATATGTTGTAATGGCACAATAATTCGTCGAAGACTGCCACCATCTTTGAATTTTCTCGACGTAGTCTATCTAACTCGTCGTTTGTTAGAACGTACTCCTCATAAGAGGAGTCTCCCATTGGTAAGCACGAGATGTACTTTATCTCATGGAGGGCTAATCCCATCTCCCCGCAGGGCGTCATAAATGTCCCTGTCCTATAATTATACCTCTCTGCCAAGGCCAAAAACAGATGAGGATTTGGGAGGAATCCATATACGGTAGCGTGTACCGCATGATACAGCTCGATCTCTTTAAGTTTGTCTTCAAACTGGACCAATATCCAGTTGGCTATATAGCTCCATCTCTTGATGTCTGGGTTTACCAGACCTGTCAGCCGGATGTCTTGATCCGGATATCTGCCCTCGGTCTTTGCATATTCATTAGCAAAGATTGGTGTTCTCACCGACAACAGCAAAAAAGAATTCTCTGGAGGGAGACACCCTGGCTTCAACCCTCTGAGGAAAGTACCATGACATTCAGAAGAGCTGTAAAACATGTCTCGGTTGTTTGGTCCTTTCTTGACACAAATCTTTCCAGTCCTTGCATGTTGGAGGGGAGTAATGTCCCAGTCCATCCTCCTGGGATGGCATGCATGGGCATAGCGGGCTAGAGGGAGGCATCTAGCAATGTCTGGTAACAGGATCAATTTCTCCTTTCTTTGGAAGAGTCTCTGCTCAACACGGGGTCTTGGCTGAGAACTCTTGTCAATTGCGTCGCCAAATAAAAACATGGGTTTTTTATGGGTTATGGCGTCAGCAGACTGCAGGGGTTGTCCATTCATCAGACTTAACAAAGTCTCATTATCCTGAGTTATCAAGATAGTTTGGCGGGAGGATGGTAGAGCATATTATGGGAAAAGCACATAGGATAAATCCTCTTTAAATTCCGGTTCTGCAAGAGTCCCTACGAAGGTTTCATATTCAGGATCCTCTCCGATGTTAACTGCATCAAACAGAAAAAATAGAATTAAGTACAAGTCAAATCAAAGATTCTTTTATCAGATTGCGCAAACATCAGATTGTGCAAGCATCAGATTGCGCTGAATAGCTTACGCAAAGTAACAGTTTGCGCTGACAATCTTGCGCAAATTAGCCGATTGTGCTGACTTTTGCCAGCGTATTTCAACCGATTGCGCGAGAAGATACTCTTCATAAAAATGAAGAATATTGTGTTCGTGCAACCTAAACCCTAAAAAGGGATGGCACAGTATGACCAAATCTCTAAAAAGAGATAGGGTTCAAGATTCAGCAATGTCGAAAAAACCCTAAAAAGGATTTTCGATTGTTTGTTTACCTCGAAGAGCGGGGTGCGCAGCTTCATGTCGAGAAGGGCGCGGCGCAGCCCGAGCCGAAGACTCGGTGGGGGCCTTGCCCTTGTCGGCGGCAGAACGCTTTGGTGCCATCTGAAGTCGATGGAGAAGAAAGAAGGAAGTCGGAGTAGGCTCGGGGATTTTTCTCTCTTAAGCACAGTGAAAGCAAGTAAAGAATAACATAAAGAACAAAGAGAACTATTTATAGTTTTTCAAGAGCAACGGCCGCCTCAGATTGCGCCGAATAAATAGGAGTAATCCCTCCGATTGTGCAGACAGCATCATCACATGCGCAACTTGATTGAAAATTCAAAATTCAAAGTATTTCGAAACTTTGAATAAATTCAACTTTCGAAAACTTTGAAGGGGGTCTTGTAGGTCCTAAAAATCAAGTTGCACCCATCAACAAAGTCATAAAAAATCAAGAAATACATCTTTCAAATGAACTTCACAGAAGTCAGATTGCGCACCATCCCGATTGCGCAGACTTGACTGCGTACACTCTTAAGTGCGCAAGCTGATGTGGCAACTTCATTATTATCTGACAGACAGAATCAGATCTTCAGACAGCTGACAGCACGTAGAACGAGGAAACTATTCCTTTATCGTGCAGTACGGCGCTCGAGGACAGCTGTACATGCAGCGTAATTGGCCAGGCTCTCTGTTGCACAGTCAATTCCTGCGCAATCTGAAGTCAGCATATTTCATGTGGCACACTTCATCATGACAACTGACAAATGTATACGTGGCATTCATGCCATCAATTGCTCACTACGTGGCAACCGTCTGTACACGATCATGCGCATTTCAATCAAATGATGCCTTGTGTCCAAGACAGTTGGCCCACGATCAAATAACAGCCAGCACAGTCTGATGCTGTGCAATCCAGTTCATGCACAATCCAGCTTGCGCCATTCAGAATAACTAAAAGTTAGTTATTTCTAGAACTCTATAAATAGAGTTTCAAGTCTTCATTCTAGGGGATCAGAGATAAAGTTCAAAAATATCAGAGAGTTCAGGAGTTCTTGCCCAAGTGCTGCTGCATTCTTCCGAGGCTTTTGCCTTCAACTTCAGAGGCTATCGTCTTCAAAGTTCACATCGTCCAAGGGATAAAGCAATCGTCATCTAGATTGGATTTCTACAGTTGTACTTTTCCAGAATTCTTTAATCTTCTTTACAAAGTTTGTGAAATAAAGTTCATACTTTTGTTTTTGCAAACAGTGGTTAGCACCCCTTCGTGGACTGAACTGAGTCAAAGGACATGTGGCGCATGTCCGTAGATCAAAGATCTCGGATTTGGTGGAGAGTGATCTGACAGGATGTGACTGGGATTGGGCGCATGAAAAGACTTTAGCTCATAACCTTCAGGAGTCACGAACCAGTCTAGGCGCATGGCTTTTGAGGCGCATGCAAGTGGTTGATCGGCCACGTGGCTTGTTACCGTCAGTAGAAAGTAATGATGATGCTGACGTCAGCGGTGCTTTATTTTCTGTAAAAGCTGTTGCTGATCAGTCATCGAGGCATGGCTGCTGTCGTATCAGTCTTCAGCATTTAATGTTCTTGACGGGTGATGGGCTTTTGAGTGGGCGCATTGATCTGTATTCCACTAGGCGTATGGGGACGCATGAGGCGCATCTTTAAGAGGCGCTTGGTACTGATGGGCACGTCTGTATAATGCACGGTATCTGACCGGCATATCTGTTGCATGACGCATCTTTCATTGGTCCGACTGTTGAGTTCTTCGAGTGCTTTAAATAGCCATTTTGACTTGGCTGAATTCGAGGGGACAGGTTCATCACCATAATTGCAAATTCATTGCATGGGATTTGGAGAGCCTGCCACTTGGCGCATGGGTTTGATTTTCTCGACCTATAAATAGCAGCAGGAAGAGAGTTTGCTTCTCGTTTTCTTCCGTCTTCCCGAATGGAGATGAATTTCTTTGCTTGAGTACATTCTGTTAACAAGACGCTCCCGAGGGTGAAGATGCGATGAGTTGTCTTCGTACACACACTTGTGAAGGTGACTGTTACATCCAAAAATGAGGATTACGGGCTCCGGTGCAGGCCGAAGGTACCTGTTGCATCCAAAGATCGGGATGCTCGAGTCTAGTCTCCGTTATGCTGGAAGAGCCGCGGATCGGAATTATGGTGCTCTCCTCTTCCTTGGGCTTTGGAGAGATCTTCCTCCAGCTAGAGTGGGGTTGATCGCCCACCCTTGTTTTGCTAAATAAATACTTTATTAGCCGAAGCACTTGATCGGGTCGAAGTAGAGCGCATATGCTGAGACTTCGTAATACGCCTAACTGAGACGCTGAAGAGATGTGCTTGACTGAGACGCTGAAGAGACGCACCTGACTGAGACGCTGAAGAGATGCGTCCGACGAATGATGCGCCTGGCATGGGGCGTATGGTAGTTTGCTGCGCCTGGCTGTAGTCTTAGGATCTTTCTTTTTGTAGAAGTTCTCCTTTGTAAAGCCTTTCTTTAGACATGTAATAGAGTTTTATATGAAATAAAAATCTTCTTTTGATGTCTATACTTTTGCTGTCCTTTGCTGTGCCAAGTACTTCATTTGAGCTTCCTGGCGCATGTTTGAGTAGTGTTAAGCGCATAAGAATTCTAGCCTATAGATGCTCCTGCAATTCTATGCTTCTACAAGACCCCCTTCAATGTTTTCAAAACTTTTCGTCAAGGTTTAGAATACTTTGAATAATAAGCATGGTGGTGTCTTCAATGGGGCGCATGACTGTTCGGGGCGCATGATTGCTCCGTGCATCCGTGATGAGGCGTATGCTCCTCTCAGTTTTAAATACAAATGATAACGCTTCGAAATAAACAAAAAAGATTAATGATGATCTTTTTGGATTATTTGCAGTTATTATTTTGCAGAACCCCAAGCAGTGGCTGACGTCACTCTTTATCGGTTTTCGCGTATGCCCAAGCCTATAAATGGGCATCTGATGGAGAGAGGGAGTTCTTCTTCTCTTTGCTTTCTTCTTCTTTAGAGTTCTTCGTTCAAAAAAATCCTAACTTCTTTTTACGAGATGGCTCCCAAAACTCCTCCGGTGGTGCTGGCCGAGGATGAAGCAAAGGAAAAGAGCCTGCGGAGGCCGATGTTGATGATGTCCCCAAGACGCCCGTCGATGTTCGGCCGGCAGTGATTGGTGGGTTTGTCATTCTTTGCCATACTTTTTTGTACCTAAGAAGAAAAATCTTTTTAGGACTCACATACGCTGACGCACATGGACCTCGAGTCTTGATGATGTGTTGAAGCTTCTTGTTGACGCACATGGACTTCGAGTCCTGATGATGCGCTGAAGCTTCTTGCTGACGCGCATGGACTTCGAGTCATGATGATGCGCTGAAGCTTCTTGCTGACGCGCACGGACTTCGAGTCCTTATGATGTGCTGAAGCTTCTTTTCAGATGCGCCCGAGTCTTGGTTCAGTGCGTGCGCTTCTGATGAGAATACGGCTCCGATTTTTTTTTTTTAACATATCTAAGTCTTTGTCATCTTTCCCTGATCGCCAGTTTCGATGACCGTCCCGCTTTTGAACGAAGTACTTCTAGACGCTGCTCTTTGTCAGATGGGAGTTGACTATAACGAGGAGGTGATAAATCATGCCCGAGCTGCCATCATGCTGGATCAGCCTCCCGAGAGAATTACCCAAATCCGGGAACAACAGTATGTGTTCCTTCAACGGATGATGGAGCATGGCAGTTTGCAATCTGCCATTCCTGGTAATGAGACTTTCCTGAAGCCCGAGTTCCTGTTTGGGGATCGCCTCACTTCTACTGAAGTGAAGGTGTTGAGGATCAAGGAAGATTGGTTCTTCTCAGCCAAAGGGGTGCACATGTTCATGAAGCAGCTCGAGCGTCAATGGTCTTTGACAGCTTTCTGTCGTCTTGCTTCCAAGAGGAGGATGACATGGGAGCTAATCCCGTCTCAAGGGGGAGCGATGGTGGGAACCATCAGGATCGATGCTACCTTGAACCAGAGGGATATTTTGGTCGCCACGCGGGCTGGGTCTTCTTTCACCTGACGAACTCTGCGTCCTGGGAGTATTTATAGTGACGACCCTGCCGACACTTTTGCCTTTGGTGCTTCGACTTTCGTTAATCGTATGCTGTCATCGAAGCAGTCGTACCCGAAGGGTAAATTTTGAGTAGAGGGTTGGTGTCATTATGTATCCAAGTGGAACAAGCTGACACTCTGGGTTCTGACGAAGTTTCGAACCGAACTCAGGGAGATTGGGCTGACTGCCGCTATCCGTGCCACCCAGGCGGGCGTCGACATCAACAGTCATATGTTCCTTGCGCTCTTGGAGATGTTTAATACCCAGACCGGGACCTTCTTCATTCCGGTGGAGGAACTAGGACTTGCACTTCATGAAATGTATGAGGTGTTGAGGCTTCCTTGGGTATCAGAACCCTATGAGGAGTACTTCACGACTAGCGAGGAGTTCCAAGTCCTGGGGGACAAAGAAGAAGAGATGATGGCTATCTTCAAAGAAGTGGCGAGTCACCATTATTATATACAGAAGAAGGATAAGGGCTGGGCGCAGCCCCATGTGACTGCTTGGAGGGATTATGTCTTTGATCAAGACAAGGAGGATTCCTCTCGGTTCACAACTCCGCCAGTTCTCTCCAGTACTGCGGTGCTCTCTGAAATGAGCAGGCTAAATGAGAAGAGTCCATGGAAAAACGAGGAACAGGAGTCGGACGAGCGTTCCTATAGCTGTTTCTGGCACCTCACTCATCGGATGTCGTCCAAAGCAGTGTTGGCTGCTTATCTGATGATTTGGCTCCGGGATTACGTCTTTTCAGGCGGGTCAGGCTCTATGGAGAGGGTGACCCGGAACCTAATCCTGCCAGCTGTGAAGTTGGTTTTTGGCCATTACTTGGCTCTACTCCCCGCGATGGTGTGTAACCTACTGCGAGGTTTACGAGAATTCGCGGGTAACGTCGTTCATAAACGAGGCAAAAATGGCAACTTTTCCCGTGCCGAACTGCCATTTCATTATCTGATGGGGTGGTTGATTTTGCACCATCCCAACGTGATGAGTCCGGGCTAGGAAGAAGATCACGTGGCCGGAGATGCATTCCTCCGTCGCTTCTACCAGAGGAAATGGCTGCATACGGGCGTTCCTATTTGTAGGAAAGTTTTATCCTACCTTCAGGGATGGGAGATCACTAAAGTTGGTCCCATTTTCACCGACTTCGAAGCAAATAAAGATTTAGCTGATTCGGGTGAAGATGCAACAACTCTGTCTCCATGGAGATTCCGTTGGTTGTAAAGCATCCGGCCGTCCTATTTGGTGTTCAGGAATAGAAACCAGTATTACTTGGAGCCGTACTTACCTAGCCATTTCGTACGTCAGTTCGGCTACGCTCAGTGATGTTGGGGAACCCCAGTACTAGCCTGGGGTATACTGGGAGTCTGATGGACGGGGCACGAGCTTGGCATTACTACAATGCCGGATGTACCGGAGCTCGCTTTACCATGCCAATTCTGAATCTGCAGCCGCCGATTCTTTTCTCAGCCGCCAAATTTTATTGTGCGATGAACACCTTATCCCCTAGATATGATAGGGAGACCAGTTTCATTGTCGGCACCCAATTGGAGGCAACTGGAAATATGTTGGTGAAGGCTCGATTGTACTGCCCGCCAGAGGTTGGTTATCGAGATACCCCTGCCGTATCCTCGGAGGGTACTCGGGCAGAGCCCTCGGCTGATCACCCGAAGAGACGTGCCGACACGGAGGTTGGTTCTTCTGTGCCGAAGAGGCAGAGGAAACCGATGTCACCGGTAGTGTCAACGAAATCGCTCCTGTAGAGGTAAGGACGTCCCATATAGTCTGGTTTATTCTACCATTCTTGTGACATATGCTTTCTTTTTTGTAGGAGCCGCTGAAGAGGAGACCCCGAGATCCGAGATCGGATGCTAGCAAACCAAAGGTGGCGGGCTCATCTAATGAGCGCATTCCACCGATTGTGATGTCTTCCGTGGTGGAGAACCCTGATGATCTGACTTCTGTGAAGATACAAGTTGTCGTGGGGGCTTCTGGTATCGAGGTCCCAGCAGAAGCTGTGCTTCCGGATGAGGAAGAGGAATGGAGTTCGTTTTCTTCGGATGACGTTCCTCCAAATGTTCCTGAGCCTACAGTAGGAGTAACAGACGCAGTTGTATCAGAAGAGAGGGGTGATTTATCTCCTCGTCATGATAAAGGGAGGTCGGCCACACCGTTGCCGAGCCCTACCCCAGACCCAGCAGTAGAAGTCGAGCTGGCTGTCGCCCAGGAGGTACTGGCAGACTCCATTCCTGCGGAGGGTTTTGATAAAGGAGGAACGACTCGTCTGTCGAGCCCGACTCCAGAGGAAATGCCGAGTCAGGAAACGGGTGCTGATCCTGCTGCCTTGTCGGAGGAGGAAGGCCCTGTGCTGGCTGCAGGTAGAACTCCAGACGTCGGTGGTCTTAAAATGGGTAAGGGTTTGCTGGTGTAAGAACCCTCTGTTGTTCCTCCTACTTGGGGGACGATATCGACACCCCATTCGGCTCTTTCCATCCTCTTGGCTCCTCGGGCTAGCGGCAAAGTTCAAGTCCCCGATGGGGGAGGGTCCGCTGTTGTTGAGGTTCCAGCCTTGCAGATTGAGGTCGGTGGGTCTTCTTCAGGTCTGCTGTCCACAGTAGCTCCTCCAACTCCTGCTATGACGCCTCAAGTGTTGGCTGATGCGGATGAGTATGTACAGTTTGCTGTTGAGGTAGTGTATAAAATACTGCAGAAAGGCATATCGACAGTGCTGAATGTGAATGGGAGTTTCAAGACGGCGAAAGCCATGGTGCTCTCTTACATTGGTCTGATACGTTCCCACCGAGTCCATGAACATATGGCTGAGATTCTGGAGGCGTCGGTGGCTGAGCTCGACCAGCATCTTTCTGAACTTCAGAGTATTCGGCAAAATAACTTTTTTGCTCTAATAGAAGCAGAGAAGGAGAAATTAATAGCTGAAGTTGAGTCGTCCGATCAGGCCACAGTGGCCATCTGGGACCGCGAGGTGGCCGAAGCTGAGGCTGCGGTGGAGAGACTGTCACAGTCCATGCAGGAGAAGGTGGAGCTGCGGGCCACATTGGATGCTAGTATAGCGGAGGTCACAGCCAAGATTCGCCTTCTTGAAGACCAGCGGACCCAACTTTTGTTAGATGCAGAGCGAGCCTAGGCTGAGCACGTATCGTCTAAGGAGGAAGAAGCAGTTGTTACCCGCCATATTCTTTCTCTGACCTGCCAGCGGCAAGAGTTGGACGCTAAGCACAAGAATAATACTGCTCCTCAGGCTGTGGAAATGATGCGTCAAGAAGCTGAATGTCGAGTCTTTGCGACTGTGCGGACTCGGGCTGAAGACTTGAAGCATCGGATCGAAGAGCTTTCTGCCAATCCCAATGATGCTTAGGGATTATAGTCTCTTTTTTTTGTTATATATTTTTTTGGCAACTTTGCTGGGGATGTAATCCTTTACTTTTGAGTGCAAAATAAAGAATTTTCTGGTGTGTTCATCTTTATTGTCATGAACTAGTGATTTGTGTGGACCTATTATCTTTTGCGCACCTTGGTTTTTCAGGTACAGATAATAAGTTGGAGAGGACCGACATGTTTGCTCAGAGGCAATGTGGACGTGGCAAATATGGGGTTCAAATGACAAAATCTTCCTACTCAGAGGTGTTATGGACGTGGTAGGAGTGACTCTGGGGGGATAAGCGGAACTAAGGTAATATGGACATGGAAGTTCTGCGATCGATGTACGGCAATACGGGAGTTGTCTGTACGGGATGTTTACTCAGAGGTAATGTGGACATGGTAAACATGATAAGTAGTGCAATCCTATGTAGTGTAAGATTCCACTTTGCAGGGTGTAGAGGAGCAACTCAGAGGTAATATGGACGTGGTTGATCTTCTACTGGAGATAGAATGCTACGGAACAACTGGGTTCCGAAAGCATAAGATTTTGTGAAAGGGAGGTGTTTGTGAGCTCTGATGATCAGGTCCACTGATTCCCTTGCTAGATAGAGATGGAAGTACATATCTGAAAGATGTCAAGAGTAGTACTTCTTTAAGAACTTGTCGTTGATGGACATCATGAACAAGTCCCCGTTTGGTCGGGCGAGACGATAAGCATCGTTTGAGTACACCGTCTCTATGATGAAAGGACCCTCTTACCTGGGCTCGAACTTTCCTAGTGTCTTGTGAGTCAACATCATCGGCCTCCTGACTGCCAGGACCAGGTCGCCTATTTGGAAAGTCCTCTACTTGACCTTTTTGTTGAAAGCCTGTGATATACGGGCTTGATAGAGTTCAATAGGTTGTTGAGCTAGGAGGCATTTTTCGTCAAGTGCTTCCAATTCTCGCAGACGACGACGCTGATTGTCTTCTTCTGTCAATTGATTTGTGATTGCTACACGGAGTGAGGGTATCTAGATCTCAAGAGGCAGTACCGCTTCGCTCCCGCAGACTTAGGAGAATGGTGTATTGCCCGTCGGAGTCCGTACCGTTGTACGGTAGGCCCAAAGGAATTCGTCGAACTTTTTGTCCCAGTCGCATTTGTTGGATGACATGACCTTTTTTAGTAGCCTGACGATAGTCTTATTAAAAGCCTCGGCCAATCCGTTCGCTGCCGGATTGTATGCTGTTGATGCCACGTTCTGAATACGATTCTTGTTACAGAATCTGCTGAAAACATGGCTGATGAACTGTGGACCATTGTCGTGGATAATCCTACGGGGTACCCCAAAACGGTAGATGACATGATGCTTGATGAAGCTGATCACCCTAGAGCTTTTCACTTCCGTCAGTGGAACTGCTTCTGCCCATTTGGAGAAGTAGTCAGTAATGGCTAGGATGAAGCGGTGTCCCCTCGATGAAGGAGGGGTGATAGGTCCCACAATGTCCATGCCCCAAGCTTCAAAGGGCCAGGAGGCGACCGTAGGATGTAGTGGTTTCGATGGTGTATGGATAAAGTCGGCATGAAGCTGGCAAGCATGGCACTTTTTAGCATAGTCGATGGCGTCGGCTGCCATGGTTGGCCAGTAGTAACCCATGCGTCGCAGTCGATCCTGCAACTTAGGCCCGGGTTGATGAGCCCCACAAGTTCCGTCATGAGCTTCTCGAAGGGCTTCAGCTACCTCTTCGTTGGATAGACATCGAAGGAGAAGTCTGTCGTAGGAACGTCGGTACAACGTTTTAGTTGCTGTATCATAATAAAATCGAAAGGAACGCCTTATGACTGAGACGGCTTTTTTCGGGTCTTCTGGGAGAATTTTATAGACAACAAAGTCGATGAATGGGAACCTCCAGTCTCGGACATTAACATCGGCACTTGTCGTCATGGCATGGGCCATTTGTGTGCATAGGTTACTTTTAGGACATACCAAGTCTCGACCAACTACCGTGACGAAGTGTTGAGTCCTGAAGCTTGCTGCTAATGAAGCTGCGAGGCCAGCCAGAGCGTCAGCCTCCAGGTTTTGTTCTATGAAGAACTTGGTGAAGGTTGAGATAATATTCAATGCAACTTCATGGTAAGGAACCAGATCTTCATGATGAACTTCGTACTGCCCTCGGATCTGGTTAACGACGAGTTTTGAGTCGTCATAAGCTTTCAGATGATCCACCCCCAGTTGTCGTGCCAACTGGAATCCCATGATGAGAGCGTTGTACTCGGCAACATTGCTGGAGCACGGCTTTGAAAGGGAGTAAGCACCCTGGATGACCAGCTGATCGGGGGAGACTGAGACCACGCCCACTCCTGTGATGATTTGGCCTTTGGGGCCTGTTCTCGAAGCACCATAAAAAAACACCCGCCAGACGAAGTTTTCTTCGACGATATTTGATTCTTGGACCTCATCCGGGATGTCTTCATAGAGTCTGGAGGACTCTGGAAGGGGTGCGGGGTTAAAATATCGGCTAGGGCTTGACACTTGACAGCTTTTTATGGAACAAATACCATGTTATACGGTGTCAACAGGATTGTCCATGTAGCTAGTCAGGAGTTCAATGATCCCGGCTTCATCATAAAAACCCTGAGTGGATTGACTCGGGAGATGACATGAATTGTTTGGCCCGAAACGTAATGGTAAGTCTTCTGGATGGCGAACACCAGAGGCAAACATTCCTTTTCGACGGGGTTGTACCGGTGTTCAGCCCCGACCATTATTCTACTAAGGTAGTAGATTGCTTGCTCGTAGCCTGCATCGTTGTTCTGTGCCAACAAAGCGTCGAGGGAATGATCCATGGTACGGACGTAGAGGAGAAATGGTTTGCCTGCGACGGGTGCCACCAGAACTGGCGGATAGACCACTTTGTTCCATTCGAGGGGGTATGGTTGCGGGATCCCCATCTTCTGGCGCTCCTCCTATCTGTTCTTTGACTCGAAGCGTTAACGCAAGTCCCTGATCATCTCAACCACGTCTTTCGTGGAACTGGGAGTCGGAGAAGGTGGAACAGTCTAGAGTTGTACATTTGAAGATTCTGATACCCGAGGTGCTTCGCGGAAATCGATATTCAAGGATGCCCGTTGAAGGGGCACACTTGATTCCCCATTGGCACCTGGGTCAGGATTGATGGAAGGTGCTCTGGCTAAAGCTGACCGTATCTCGAACACTGCTTGAGTCGGTATTTGTATGGAGGCAGAGAGGGTTTTGAGTCCTCCCTCCAAAGTATCCATGCGCTGAACGAGGTCTGCTGGTGGAGCATCTGACTCCGTATCACCTCCTCCCGTCATATATACTGTCATGACGTGACTGGAAGTGGATGCATCGGTTGAAGCTTCGCTTTCAGCCTCACTCTCTTGTAGAAGAGTCTCTTCTCCTGGAGTTTCATCCTGGCTATCCCCAGTTATACTCTGGAGGATATCCTCGTCTTTGGGAGGAGAATCAACAAGTGCTTGACTACCCCCAACTATAATCTTCTTTCTCGCTCGGGTGCCTTCAAACACTCCTGAGGACGGGACAGTCACCTTGGTCTTCCTCGGCTGGCTCTTGGATGAGGACGAGGACTTGCCAGTCACTTTTCAGATTGATGAGGAGTTAGAGACTACGTTGCAAGAAGCAACCTTTAGTTCCGGCTCTTCTTCAATCGGTATCTTCTTTCCGAGGCGACGTCGGAGGGGTGTTGACGATTGCAGTCACTGGAACACAGACTGCCGTTGTGGTGGGACTGCTATCTTGCAATAACAGTTGATAGTGACCACGGCACAGGTGTACCCTTTGAGGAGCGTATTGTGCTTGTCGATCGACTCTCCTGATCGACGTTTGTGAATGATCACATTACGCAAATCGTTAGAGGAGAGTGCCACATTTACACCCCCATCAGGCGCATGGCAAGGCCAAGCGCCGGGGTGATCAAGTGAATGTTGCGCCCCCTGATCCAGCGCATAAGGCATGCCCAGATCAATAGTGGGGGAACCACATTTATTGTGACTTGAACCAGCCTCAGACGCACAACCAATGTAGGCACGGGGGTTCAAGACCACAGAATTTACCTTATACGACTTGGTTGCGAATGCAGCAGATGCGCCCAAGTGAGACAAGGACTTTGAGGATCGGCTCGTTTCTGGCACAGAAGCACCCGAGTCAACTTTGTACAGCTTACCATCAGCAGCGCGCATGATTGTGAGCGCATGCTTCCGGTTTGCCGTTGGCATAGCACATTTGAGGCGCATGGCCCGTGCCGTCTTTGACCTCTTCGTACCAGCCCGCTGGGGCGTATAGTACTCAGAGTCCAAATTATCCTCGCCATGGCAGCGAGTGAGTCTGTCAAAGGCAGAGGCCTTCTCCGGTGCACCAGAGTTTATGCGCAGGGCGTTAGACGTGCCCCTGCTCCGTCGGCAAATCTTCCTTAACTGAGAAGGAGATGGTTGGGGAATGTGGTCAGCACCACATTTTCTCGAGAGATGTACTGCACTCGTAGGCACATCCTGGCCGCTGAGGGCATCAGCGAGAAGGGTGGGCTGCATCGGTGCATCCCCTTCAGTAATGGTGCCAGGGGCCTCCACCTTGCGCACCCAGGCTTGGCGAGTCTTCGTCGGCTTCGACAGCCGCTTCGAAGGACTTGTACTTCTTTCAGAGATGAACTCCTCATACGCCTGTTGATTGAGGCGTACGACTAGTATCTTGTGGAAGGAGCCCAGCTTCACGTCGTCAGATTGTGACACAACTTTCTTATCTGAGGAGAAAGAGGTCCCCAGCAGAGTCGCCAGCTTGTTTGCCATTAAAATCTGTGATTGAAATTTCAATTACAAACAGAACAGTATTATAATGTAGGACTTAGATGTAGTCCTAGGAGTACACTTTTGTTTTTATTTGGGTCCTGTGTCGGTGGAGAGAGTGGTAATGCGTTGACTATGTTGACGATCTGACAACGGTTTTAGGTTCTCTGAAGGTCTGGGTTGCTCTGGATGCCGGAGCTTGCGGAGGGAAAGAAGACGTTGAGTGTCTCTTCAGATCTCTCTGAGTAGACATGCGCCTCTGTAACTCTGATGATCTGGTTACCTCTGTCTTTGACGATGTATGTCTGTATATGTCCCTGTCTGTCCGGAAGAAGGAAATGATCCCTCTATTTATAGCTTGCAGGCTGGCTGCTCATACGCGCATATGTCGGATGCGCCTGGTCGTGGAAACGCTACATGGCTGATGCTGGCGGGGGCGCATGGTTGATGCGCCCTGATTCTGGGATTGAATCCTTTCTGTTGTGCATGTGGTGCTGCAGAAGAGCTGACACGTGGCGACTGAGAGGATTCTTCGGTTGCTGAGATCTTGGGTGGTTAGCACCCCATTGTGGACTGAACTGAGTCAAAGGACATATGGCGCATGTCCGTAGCACAAAGATCTTAGATTTGGTGGAGAGTGATCTGACAGGATGTGCCTGAAATTGGGTGCATAAGAAGACTTTGGCTCGTAACCTTCAGGAGTCACGAACCAGTCTAGGCGCATGGATTTTGAGGCGCATGCAAGTGGTTGATCGGCCACGTGGCTTGTAACCGTCAGTGAAAAGTAATAATGACGCTGACGTCAGCGGCGCTTTATTTTCTATAAAAGTTGTTGCTGCTCTGTCATCGAGGCATGGCTGCTGTCTTATCAGTCTTCAGCATTTAATGTTCTTTACGGGTGATGGGCTTTTGAGTGGGCACATTGATCTGTATTCCACTAGGCACATAGGGACGCGTGGAGCGCATCTTTATGAGGCGCTTGGTTCTGATGGGCACGTCTGTATGATGTGCGGTATCTGACCGGCACATCTGTTGTATGACGTATCTTCCATTGGTCCGACTGTTGAGTTCTTCGAGTGCTTTAAATAGCCGTTTTGACTTGGCTGAATTCGAGGGGACAGGTTCATCACCATAAATGCAAATTTATTGCATGGAATTCAGAGAGCCCGCCACTTGGCACATGGGTTTGATTTGCCCAGCCTATAAATAGCAGTAGGGAGAGAGTTTGCTTCTCGTTTTCTCCCATCTTCCCGAATGGAGATGAATTTCTTCGTTCGAGTACATTCTGTTGATAAGACGCTCCCGAGGGCAAAGATGTAAAGAGTTGTCTTCGTACACACACTTGTGAAGGTGACTGTTACATCCAAAAATCGGGATCACGGGCTCCCGACGCAGGCAGAAGGTGCCTGTTGCATCCAAAGATCGGGATGCTCGAGTCCCATCTCCGTTATGCTGGAAGAGCCGCAGATCAGAATTGCGGTGCTCTCCTCTTCCTTGGGCTTTGGCGAGCTCTTCCTCCCGCAAGAGTAGGGTTCATCGCCCACCCTTGTTCTGCTCAATAAATGCTTCATTAGCCGAAGCACTTGATCGGGTCAAAGTAGAGTGCATATGCTGAGACTTCGTGATGCGCCTAACTGAGACGCTGAAGAGATGTGCTTGACTGAGACGCTGAAGAGACGCGCCTGACTGAGACGCTAAAAAGATGCGCCTGACGGATGATGCGCCTGGCATGGGGCGCATGGTAGTTTGCTGCGCCTGGCTGTAGTCTTAGGATCTTTCTTTTTGTAGAAGTTCTCCTTTGTAAAGCCTTTCTTTAGACATGTAATAGACTTTTATATGAAATAAAAATCTTCTTTTGATGTCTATACTTTTGCTGTCCTTTGCTGTGCCAAGTACTTCGTTTGAGCTCCCTGGCACATGTTTGAGTAGTGTTAAGCGCATAAGAATTCTGGCCTATAGATGCTCCTAAAATTCCATGCTTCTACAGTCGTGTGGAGTTCCTTATACATCTTGGTACTGCCTTGATGCAAGGTATATTTCGCATAATGCACCTCCGTCAATATCTCCTTTCGTAGTTCTGAATTATCCGGAACACATAGTTGGCCATTCAATCTCAGGACGTCGATTATCTTTCGCAAAGTTGGTCGCACTACCTGTTGAAACTCGCTCACGCATTTTCTTCAGGTACGGATCATCCTTCTGAGCGGTCTGGATCATTTCCAGCAAACTCGGCTCTAACTGTAGTTGCGCCAAACGTATATATCCTTGAATCAAACCCGGAGGTCGATACCCATTTCTTCTAGATCTTGTAGTAGTCTGCAGTTGATTGATAGCGAGGCAAGATATTTTCAACTCAGAGCGTCCGCCACAACATTTCCCTTGCCCGGAGTGTAGACGATCGTCAAGTCATAGTCTTTGATCAGTTTGAGCCAACACCTCTGTCGTAAGTTCAATTCCTTCTGGGTGAAGAGATACTTGAGGCTCTTATGGACGGTATAGATCGCACATGCCACGCCATATAGATTATGACACCACAATTTTGATACGAACACAATCGCTGCTAACTCCAAGTCGTACGTAGGATAGTTCTTCTCGTGCGGCTTCAACTGTCTGGAGGCGAAGGATATCACCTTGTTTCGCTGCATGAGCACACATTCCAAGCCCTGGCCTGAAGCATCATTGAATATCTGAAAACCCTCTGGCCCATCCGGAAGTGCGAGTATAGGGGCCAAAATTAGTCGTTGTTTTACCTCCTGGAAGGAAGCTTCACAGTCATCCGACCACTTATACACGACTTCCTTTTGAGTGAGGTGAGTCAATGGCGATGCAATCTTCGCGAAGTCTTTCATGAAGCGTCAATAGTATCCCGCCAAACCAAGAAAGCTTCGAATCTCACTAGCAAACGCAGGCCGCTTCCAATCAGTAACAACTTCTACTTTCTTCGAATCGATTTCAATACCTTCGGACAAAATGATGTGACCAAGAAAGGATACGCTGCTTAGCCAAAATTTGCACTTACTATGCTTTGCATACAACTGATTCTCTCGAAGTGTCTGAAGCACGGTCCGCAGATGTTCTGCATGTTGTGCCCTGTCCTTCGAGTAGACGATAATATCGTCAATAAAGACTACCACAAATTTATCAAAAAATAGTCAAAATACCCGATTCATCAGATCCATGAAGGCGGTAGGGGCGTTCGTCAGGCCGAATGGCATCACCAGGAACTCGTAGTGGCCGTACCGAGTGCGAAAGGCTGACTTTTGCACATCGTCTGACT
>JANAVB010033017.1:31864220-31961720 GCA_029216955.1 Iris pallida
GGGAATTATTAGGGGCTATGTGATCAAAGCCTCATATCACTATATTCATGTGCTTGCGCCACTCTTACCTCACGTAGGGTGTAGCGAGATCTTATTCATGTGCTCGTTATCCAGGTTGGTCGGCATGACCCTTTCCAGATTTTTTTGTGATTGTCGGGCCAAGTGGATAGCCTGTCAAGTAACATTTTTCCAAGCCGATCACATAACGCTCTAATAATTCAAGGCACGTTTTATATTTATTTATCATAGGAGACTGAGTTCTGTTCGGGAGAAGGGTTACAACCCCGATCCTTGTTTGGTTTAAGGATTGTAACTCGGCTTCTAAATAGTTCCCAAGTCATCCTATATATTGTCGTCCTATTCAGTACTCACATCATGTTATATATTTCCTATTGATTTTGTCTTGTATTTTACATGTTCTACATGCTCTTATGCTATACCTTGATTGGAGGCTAGGTTCTGTTTGGGAGAAGGGTTACAACCCCGGTCCTTGTTTGGTTTACGGGTTGTAGCTCGGCTTTCAAATGGCTCCCAAGTCATCCCATATCTTTGTCTTGTATTTTATTATACTGTCTCTTATAGAATTTGTCAATTCATATGGAACTGCTGTTAGTGTTTGTACTTGCTCATTTTCCTGACAGGATACCATTGATATATGTAACACCCAGTTTTCCAGAAGAGGGTAATTTTGAAATTTTGTAATTATAATTATTATTTTAATGATATTTATTTCATATTAGAATTTTTAGTGATTTTTAATTAATTTTGAACTATTTAAATTCATGACTTATGATTTTGGTGTTTAGCTAGTGTAGCCCTAGAGACTACTTGACGAGAAAACTAACCATGACCTTGGGAGCCTAACCATGTGAGTAGAGTTTCCATTTAGTACATTCTAGCCTAGAGGGTACTTTGGTCATTTTGGGATTTACTTGAATTTAATAGGATTTATTAGAATTTATTGAATATATGTGAATAATTGCTTGGTATGTGATGTGATTGGCCTGACCTAGAAGGACCTAACCTAATAGATTGGATTAACCTAGATTAGCCTTGGTTAAGTTGATGGTTATGTTAGCATTGACTAAGGTGGGATAGCCATGACTTATGACTTGATTAGTCATGACTAGGATTAGTCATAGTCTTGAGTTAGTATAGCTAAAACCTAGAATCAATATGGACCATAGATCCTTAGTGGGGAGATGAGAGCCATAGATTGGGCACTAAACCCTAGGATGACCAGCCATGTAGTGGTTTTCCCCCTATATAAGCCTTCATGTTGAACTCTTGCCTCTTTTTTTATCATTCTTGCAAGTCTTGAAGAGAAAGAGGTATAACCATCTTCCCCAATCCATAACTTTCCCATTTTAACTCCTTTTTGGCTCAAACCACTTGCATTGGATTCTAATTATCTTCCTCTTGCTGTTCATGAAGAGTTTTCTCAGGCTTGAGGCAATTTGGAGAGTTTGGCTAACAAGGAGAAACCCCTATTTTGGAGCTTTCTATTGGAATTTCAACATATAGGTAACTTCCTATTCCTTCCATAGAAATTCGTTTTCTTTGCATGATTAGGAAGCCCTAGGTTCCCTCTCTCTGTTGATATAGGCATTGCTAGGGTTCGTGTCCAATACGTGTCCATATCGGACACGTATCAGACCATGGTCGCAAGTGTTCGACCTAATGCCTCAATAGGATTTTCTTCACTGTTTTTAAATAGTGTTTGAATAGGAAATTAGGTTTTGGTCTTGCTTGTGTGAATCTTGTGTTCTGAACACGTTTTCGTGTGGTGTCGTGTCGTAATTAGGACACGAACACGCTGTGCCCACGTGCGTGCGCGAGCGCGGTTGGCTCCCCTGCTACCATGCGTCTCGTGCACCTTGTACACGATACTAGGACACGCCAAATTTGGCATAGACATGGGGGCAGTGTCTGCGCACACTCCCCCGAGGTTTTACGATACCTCGTTTCGTGTCGGACACGAAAACGAGGCCGCACGGGGAACACTGTGTGCGTGTGTGTTCTGGAATGGTATTCTGATGTTTGCATCATTTGTAAATGTTTTAATTGGTGTTTTAATGTTTAGTTAGATTCTAAATATCATGTTTAATCTCTGATTTTATAGGGTTACATATTGTTTGGGTTAAATGATTGTGTTGGCTCGATTTTTGGTCGAGCAGTGCATTTCTGATACACTGTCTGATACATGTTATAAATTCCTGTCTTAAACTGAATTTTGATGATTGAATATTAATTGTTATTTTAAATCACATGTCTGAATCTAGGTTATATGATTAGGTTCATGAGGGTGATTGATTGTAGGATTCAAATTGAGTTTTCTTTTGGATTCTAAGTGGATTTCAAATATGGGATTGAATGTTGACTGATACAAGACTGATTTTCAATACCTGAATTAACATTCTTCCTAAAAATTCGATTCTAACTTGTATTCCCAGCTTCTAACTGAATTGATTCCTCCTTAAAACAAAATTCGAATGTGGTTGGCTAAAGGATTGATTCCTTCCTATTTTCACTGAATGTGTGATTATTCATTGAACTGTTTCCAGGATATTGTAAACTGATATTTTTCCTAAACTGAAACTGAATTAGTTTTAGACATTATCATGGGTTGATACCAATTATAACCTGTCACATGTACTCACTGTTCCTAAATCCAGGATTTTTCCCACACTCTTACATAATGTGCACTGTCACTTTGATTTCCTTCTTTTGGTTTGGCATAACTGTTTTCATTGACAACCTGAGAATTACTCTTCCTAACCTATCTGCCATTGCACTGTCATTAACTAGAAAGGGGTTTAACTGAGAATTGTTTGCCATTTACTTAATTTGTATTCCTAAGATTTTGATTCAGTCTTGTGATGTATTGGTGAGATGTGTTCCCAGTTCCTGCAAACTGGGTCTGTGGTTACATTGCCTATGTCTAAATACTTACTTGAACTGTTGATGAACTGACATTCATTGCTAAACTGGGTTTTTAGAACTGTTGAACCAATTTGAGGTTGTGTTGAATGTTAAGTTTCAGATTTCATTAATTCCTGTTGAAATGTTAAGTTTCAGATTTCATTAATTCCTGTTGAAATGTTAAGTTTCAGATTTCATTAATTCCTGTTGAATGTTAAGTTTCAGATTTCATAAGTTTCAGATTTCATTGAGAACTGTAGAACACAAGTTTCAGATTTCACTGTTGAACCAATTCACTGATTTCCAATGTGATATCACTGCTAATTCCTAAATTGTTTTCCTTTCCCTTTTCTAACTAATAACTGAATTTTCCTTCTTCACTCAAAAACTGAGTTGTTGATTCACTGTAAAAAATCTGAGAAGACTGAGTTTTGGTTTGTTTTAAAACTGAGAACCTACAAGCCTCTATCTATACTCACACACACAGGAAAACTGTCTTTCACACACCTTCACAGGACACACACACATAAACTGATTTTTTTATGTAGACTGATAATTGTGATTTCATTTTACATTAGGTTTGGATGTGTGAACTTCTGATTTTCAATGTGTTTTGATAACTGAACTTGGATTGGCTCTTGAAAACTTAAACTTGAGTTTTAATTGCAACTAAGAATGTTTTGTCATGCCTTACTCTTCTTTCCCCTTTCCCTCTATAGCTATATCTAATGTGTGTAGGTTGATGTATAGCTATATGTAATATAGAGGCATTGTGTGTTAGATGATGTGTATGTATGCATGAGATAATTGGTATGTGTGTAAATGGTACTTGATACATGTGTTGCCTAATATATGATATGGCTCATGGCCTAGGTAGCATAGCCTATGGCATATGGCCTTGTAGTGTAGCCTATGGGAGTACTAATGTGCAGCCTTGTGTATATGGAGTATATACACATGGTGTTGGGTTGTGCCAGTCTAATTTGACTTGTGTATGGTGTATTAATAGCTTGTGTTAGCCTTGAGATTGTGTGTGAGTGCTAGCCTAGGCTTGGTTAGGCCTAGTGAGACTTGTTAGACTTATTTGGCTTAGGCTTGACCTTGTTTGACTTCTAGGGTTGACCAAGTTGACCAAGAGTTGACTTTGGTCTAGATTGACCTAGATTCATGTAGAACGCATCGTAGTGCATATTATTGCCATTTTGGACTTGTTGTGACTTGTGTTGCTCTAACTAGGAGCCAGGTACCTCATCTCGGACAGTACATTTTTATAGCTATTCAGATACCAGGCGAGTACATTCTCTGATCATTTCATATCCTGCTTAGAATTATTTTCTGCATTAAATTACTTTAATTGATACTGTCACGTTGGTCACACGGATTAGTACTATATGGATCCCTTCTTGAGATATTATCCCTTCAGGGAGCATCGGGTACTCTATGTTCTGTGCGTTTCACTTACATGGCGTATCATATGCTTCTTTGGTTCTTTGATCACTTGTGACATATACTCATATGATTACAGAGTCTTCTCTGAATTCTTATCCCATTTATTGGGTCTATCAGAATCCCCATTTTTGGGACTACTATGTATTACCTTCGGGGTCTACTACCTTCGGGGTCTATTACCTTCGGGGTCTAGTACCTTCGGGGTCTATTACCTTCGGGGTCTACTACCTTCGGGATCTACTACCTTCGGGGTCTACTACCCTTCGGGGGCTGTTACATAGAATCATAACATAACCTGTTTAGATCCTTGTGTATTAGTTGGGGGTATGGGGGAGTATAAATAGCCATGTGAACAATTTTTCAAAGTAGAATAGCCATGTACACCTCTTTAGTATAGCCATGTACAAATCAAGCCGTTCACATGTCGACTTTGTACTCTGAATCACTAGTCACTGGTAGCTCTCTACTTATAGTAGATATTTCTATTACAGTTCTCTCTCTGTTTACATACTGCATTTCCTTCAGTATCTATATCTTACTTTACTGCATGATTATATTTTCTAACCTGCTATGAACTGTTGAGATGTACTGTGCTCGCTCCCGTCCTGACTGGACCTGTTGAAAATTTTACAGAGGATGATGAGGAACCCTGCACCCCTTACTTGGAGCTTGCCTAGATGACACTCGCGACCTGGACCCCTGGGGAGGTTCAGGCAGCTGCTGAGGACGATACCCTGCTTAGTATAGATAGCTTAGGCTGTTTTCCATTTTATGTTTAGTTGTTGTTCTTGATTCAGAGTTGTATATTTCAGAGTTGATTAGACTTGTATTTCATTTCTGTTGTACCTCAGTTGAGGATTTCTTATCTATTTCATCGTGCTATATTCTACCTTAGATTGTGATTGAGTTGTACCTCTGTGTTGGCCTCCTTATGGAGAGTATACATATTATGCTATTTATAGTTCATGACCTAGAACAGCGTTCTACCGCCGACACTGCGGCGTAGGCTGGGCGTCGTTACGTTCTTGTACCCTCAAAGTGGGTGCGGGTCGTGATAATATATTACAGATGTTTCTGAGGTAGACTGCTCGATCCACTATAGGGTCGAGACAGATGGAGACTTAGGCCAGGACTGTGGCCTGTTAGATGAGCCACTAGACTTTGCACTCCCAGAGTAGTTAGCTTAGTTAGGCTTGTCTAGACTATGATCCAGCTTTTGTTTTATAATGTAGTATTCTATATTATATTCTGTGACTCTGTGATGTTGTGTATACCTCGGGGCTTGTGTTGGATTTTGAACTTATTTCCTATTTCTTTTTCATCTATCATATTTCCTTTTCGTGCTATCTGCCTTAGTTTTATCTTGTGATTGAGACTGTATTTGCTATGTCACCTCCATTCGGAGTGTATATACTGTGCAGGTACCCTTATACAGCTTAGTGTAGTTTTCGTAGACGACCTATACAGCGTTCTACCGTCGATTCTGCGATGTAAGCTGGACGTAACCACGTACTCGTGTCCCTAATCAGGGTGCGGGTCATGACATAGACCCACTTCGAACCGTCGAGCACGATTTACCATGGAGGGCAAAAATTCTCCAACAAATTTGGCTAACTTGTTGAACTCTGCTGCATACTGTCGCACCGTCATATTCCCTTGCCTTAGCTGCATAAATTCATTTTTTTTCTCTTCTCGAACGGCTTCAGGGAGGTACTCGACCTCGAACGCCTCTCGGAAGGTGGCCCAAGGAATTGTCGACGTCTCGTCGTCGCGTCTGATCACTCGCTTTTGCACGGCCCACCAGTTGTGTGCGTTCAATCGAAGTAGATGTTGAGCGCATACGACTTTCTTGGACTCATCGACGTCTAGAAGCTCGAACCGGTCTTCCAACTCCTCCAACCAATCGATCGCCAAAGAAGGGTCTTCGGTACCACAAAAGGAAGTGCGGAAACTTTTGCTAAAATTTGACACCTCAAAGTTGGAACTTCTCGGTGCTGCAGGTATAGGCTCGGGTACCTCCGGTTTGACTTTACTTTGTCTGGCCGCAGGCTCGGTTATGGCATAGGTTGTCGCAGAGTTGTTGTTGTTGGCCACAACTGTTTGAACGATTTGTTGAAGAGTATCGAGCTGCTTATGCTGCAACTTGAATTGTGCATCAAATCGGGCCTCGAACTGAGTCTGGCGTGACTCCGTCTGCCGTCGATGTTCCTTATTATGGCGTTGATTCTCCTCAGCTTGTCGTTGTTGTACTTCTAGCATACGCAACATCGTTCCATGGTATCGTTAGAGGGTCCGGGCCTCGAGCTACTCGAGCCGCTCGAATCACTTTCTTCGTTCGCCGTAACGTTCACCGCCGCGCCTTCTGAGATTTTTGAAGGCAAAATACATTAGTCACAAAACTTATTATGGACTCACTCGTATGGAACGACATATCTCATCTATGCGGAATCAAGAGTCTGAGTCTTAGAACGGAAGGTCAAGGGACGTAAAGCCGTACTCTGATACCATTATGTCACGCCTCGATTCGGTAGAATCGATAGTCGTCCCCCGGGTGTGATGCCGTGCAAGCCTAAGTTGCGCTTGCATAAGGCAGTTCATAAGGTTATCCGAAACAACAACATTTAGAAGAGTATGCAGAGAAATTGAACACATTTATATAGAGAAGGAAACTTGTATTTTCATTGATAATAAGTTTGATTACAGACTCGATTACAAAAGAGGCCTCTCGGGCTTACAACTGACATCGATGAGATAGTCATTCCATACATTTACATCCCTTTTTACAAAACAACAAAACGACTCTCTAAGACCTGGGATCGGTGAGAGCGTGCGCTGTATGATGCAGTTGAATTGAGTCTTCAAAATGTTACAAAGTTAGCCTTCGCGCTAGTAAGGCTTCAAAAAAAAGGAGTGTCGCCTTCAGTTCCTTGGCACGCTATCCTAGTTCTGGGTACCTGTTGAGAGCGAGGGTCAGCACATTACACTTTGTGCTGGTGCGTGGCAATTTAAATCCTGTGCTCTCATTTGTTGAAGAAGTTAAGTGAATGTGCATGCAAATGTTTAGTGAAGTTTCTAGCCATCCTATTCAATTCAAACCCTTATTTGAAGGCACAACCGTATAACGACTATAGATCTTACCCCCGGCAGAGCACGCCATTGTAGCGTAAACTTATTGTGAGGTCCCTAATTTTTAGGAATTAAATTTTTTAGTATTTCTAATTATTAGGTTATATTGTATAATTAATTATCATTATATATGTACTCTTCCGTGTCTTTAATTTTTGGAGCACAAGACATGTCCATCTCTTGAAACGTCCTTCATGAGTTTTGTAGTAGACAGGATGACCTTCAACTTGATATATTATGTCCCATCCAAACTTGTCCCCTAGCATTATTTTGAGTTTGCGCAACTTTGGGTCAAATTTAGTCAATTAGATTATTTACCATAATTTCAGACCTAACTTCCCACGTGAGTTCGGGACTCGACATAAACCAAAACTATTCGACCCAATTATGGTTTTGACTCATTTTGAGCCTATGACGCACATGCTAAGAGTGTGCCACTCGATCGAGTCTCCATGTGCTATTTAATTGCGAATGGCACAAGAGACTTATTAGTTGACTCTTAGAGTTCGATTAAATTAGAAAATATACTTGGACCCTAACCTAGCTAACCCCACCTGGTAGGAAGCCATGTTAGGTTGCCATGACAGTATAATTATTATGAATTTATTTTGGATGTTATACAGTCAATTAGATTTAAATACAATTTTGTGTATATGATTATATTTAAAATAGTCTAATATTATATATATATATATATGGCCTAAGTTATGGTTAAGTTTGAGATACATATCGACTAGGAATTTTAGCACGGATAGTGTAGTCGTGTACTTTGACTAGTCTATTTCCCATGGTAGGGAAGGCCGAGCCATAGGTGTGTTCTAACTAGAAAAACTAGGCCAAGTTGCGACTTAACCTCCACCGATGATTTATTTATTTAATTATTAGATTATTGACCTTCTAGGAGACCCGGTTGTACCAATTTAGCCTCGACTTGACCCAAACCAAATCCTAATCTAAATAGACATGTAGTACTCTCAAATACCTTCTTGTTGATATATATTTTGTATATATATTTTATTAATATTAATATTTTTCAATTTTGGAAAGTTTCTATTTATAGAAAGTGTCTACGTGTAATCCTAGTGTAACCCTAGTTGGCATTAGTTTATATTTGACCCAAAGTCCAACCCAAACCTATGTAGGCATGTTGGGCATTAATATATATTAATAAATATATATATTGTATATTTAATTCAGATTTATATTGCATTTATATTTAGAAATCTAACTAGTTCCATATTAGGAAACCATTTATTTAAATCCTCAATCAATCAATTAGCCAACTCATCAAATAACCAAATCAATCCATGTGGACCCCACATATGACCAACCAAAGATTATTTTCATGTAATTTTCGTCCAAAAATAAACCCCTATATTGGCGGACCTTGCCATGCATGGAAACACCCTCCAACATATATAAACTCAACCCATAGGCCCATATATATATCAACCCTTATCAAAACCCTAACCCTAACACCAAAAACTCTTATTTATCACCCAAGAGCAGCTCCTTTACCATTAATTTCGAAAATAGCATCCTCTCTCCTCTACTACATCATCCCCTCCATCACATAACTCATCCTCCTCCATAAAGGCTCCTTCTTCCATCCTTCTTCCATCCAAACTCCACCAAACCAACCCTAAAAACTCTATCTTCTCCATCAAACCATCTAGAACCATTGCCAACCCCTCCAAACTCATCAAGAGAGGATTAGCAAGCAAGGATAGCAATAAAGGTGGGAGCTTTAGCAAGGAGAATCCTCCACAACCCAACTAGCAAGGACTTTTGGTAAGAAACCCTAATTTTTCCATCTCAAACCTATGCTATAAATCTGTAAAAATTATGGTATTAATTCTGTAGAAATAGTGTTTTGATGTCTCTTGGGTATTATTTTCACCCATAAAAGTTTCATAAATTATGATAGCTATTTTCATGTTTCGGTAGAGCCAAAACTTACCACGTTGTGAAGGACCTATAAGTTTCTGTAGGAATTTTTCAAAATTGAATTTTATGTAGGTTAATATATTTAAATTATGATTTTTAAGCATTTTTTCACGAATTTATCAATTCAATTCTGGTCGGAAAAATTATAGGTCAAAACTAGTCATTTTCGGGTGACTTGTTTACCTAGAAGATTCCAAACCATTAGTACCATGAAACCCTTGCATCAAAATTTCATATTCTAATATTTAGGACATTTTAATTCTATTTAAATTGTATTTTTGAGGATTTTCATAATTTTAGATAATTAATGAATTTCTAGACAAATTTTGGGTAAACTAGTCGACCCGATAGACAACTAGTCGTATAATTCTTTAGAAATATAAATTCTAGAAATTCTGAGATAAACCTATAGAAAATTAGTTTAAATAATATTCTTATTATTTTTATATAATTTTTATGATTGAAGTAGCAACATAACTGACTAATTGGGAGTTGGAAACCCAAAAAATTGTGTTCCGTGTCTCGTGGAGCCTGTGTGTGATTGTATGGGTCTAAAGGGTTCCACAAGAAATTGAACATAATCTTAAAGCATTATCTTGACTAATTAAGTCATATTGTAAGTTCATGAGTAGTGGGTTAATTTAGCTAATTAATTATCTAGGAAGTCGGGTTCCGGCGGCGTTGACACGGGAGCGACGTTTCAGATTCACAGCGCGACACCAGGCAAGTACACCTTGCCAAACTTTACAGTACTTACATGCTATTCTATGCTGCTATTCTTTTGTGTTTCACTTGGTACATATTTCTCTTTCGCTTCATATCATGGATACTTTCTAGTTTTACGTGCACGTAGATTATTATTCTTTCTTTTCTCTTGTTACTAGCCATATATTTTATATCGTGTTCATGTCTAGTGATAGTATTGCTTAGCCTCTGTCGTGTCCCTTTGACATGATTGAGATGGACTTGACTTGTTGACATCTTGACTTGACTTGACTCGTAGTTCTAGACAAGGACCTTGTGATAGACGATGACTATACTTGACTACTCTCTGTTGTGAGCCTCCACTGAGCTGCGATAGAGACCTAATATAGGTTGTGAGCCCCCACTGAGCTGTGATCTATAGGACCGTGAGTCCCCACTGAGCTGCGGTTTACTCTGATTTATTCTTAGTCATGTTTATCAGTACGATTCTCGATGGCATACCATTTTCTTGTATTTTATTCTTGTACTACTTTACAGTCTTTATTTCTTGTACTATTTCCTATCCTTCCTTGTATGTTAATTACTGTACAGTAGGCATGTATATTATGTGTCTTGCTAGTCCTCTGAGGACCTGGTGATCTCTCTAAGTATTAGTTGATGGCACGATATACTGATGGATGATGTTTGCTACACCAAGACTTCAGGTATACATAGTGTGTTATTATCATATCTTCCGTATTTCAATTTTGTCCTATATTTGATTCTTGCTAAATTATAGCCTAGTCTTGTACAATCTTCTATTTTCCTCTAGCTTGTTCATGATAAATGTGTTATTGGGGATCCACTCTAACATATTTATCTAATCTAGAATCAGTGTATCATGGCCTGATCAGCCTTACTGCACTTGATTCGTCATATTTATCATTATTATATGGATTGAGATATAGTTACTCTAGAATAACCAGACAGCTTATACGTATTCGAGCTGGGCTGGAGACCTCTCGATGCGTAGCTGGCATGTATACGTATCCTAGTCCTACGTATTATGGGACTGGGGCGTTACACTTACCATGTGCTTCCCTGTCATGTTGATAACAAAGAAGTATAATAGAGTGCATTCGTGAAGTTCACTGGCACGACAAGCCATCCTGGACATATAGCTTGGTAGTCAGAGGTCCTGCAGCGCAGGTAGCGAGCCTCGTTGAAAGCCCCTACCTACCGTGGCATGCATCCGGCATAGCTATCCATGTTTCTTCCTAGGCCAGAACGGTCCCGTGGCCTCGGGATATCGTCCGAAAAAACAATCGCCCTTGTCGACAAGTTGTCCACGACCGTGCTAAGTTGATTATTATTTCAAGGCACATCTTTATGGTATTGTTGCGACATTCATTTAATCTATTCATCTTTTCTTAGCACGGTTCAAAATGATATGGTAATTGCAAGCACGATAAGGTTATATGACAAGCATTTGTATAGTTCGTGTACGTGAGACGTCGTGTGACTGTTCATTGGAATATATCATTCATGTCGTTGCATTTCATCTAGCATAACACATGTCTAGTATCGATAATGTATTAGAGAAGAGGGTTGAGGGAAGAAGGGTCAGCCACTCACCTTAGTATTTACTTGAGGCGAGAAACTGGTTGGCCGCGCTAGACGTTGCCTACGCAATCACCTAAAATCGCACAAGCAACCAATTAGAACACTGTGTTATTCAAGGAAATTCGATACGAATGCGAAGTTCAAAATACAAGCCATGAAAACCATCGAAAACATTCACGAAAACGCATTCAGAAAACCTAATCCAAAGAAGCAATTGCGGCATGAAAAGTAGAGCAACGGGAGGTCTCTCCCGACTCAGCCGCAGAGTCTATCCTCGAGGCACAACCCGCTGAATATGGGACTTGGTTCCGAAGAAGCCACTCCATAATGGAGAATGAATCTTAGTTCAACCATTCCTGTTCGACCGATTCGATCGATCCCGACCTATCGGTCCCGACCGAATCGATAGCGATAGTGTTACTTTCTCGCGCACCCCGTGGACGGGAAATGGGGTACGATATAGGGACAGGGCACTACAGGCGGTAGCACCATTTCATTGAAGAAGCGTTGTACTATGGATGATAGATCCCTTCCAACGATATTCCAGTTTTTCTAGAAGAAGATTGCCGAAAATCCGTCGGGACCCGGTGCCTTCAATGCACCAATACTCATTACAATATTTTGTTCTCCTCATAGTCAGGTATCTTCCCAAGATTAGTATTTTCTTCTTCGGAGATCGAATCAGTAGTTGTAAGAAGACTCTGATCCATAGGGATCGCCTCATCAACGCAAAATATGGATTTAAAGTGGATCAACATGGCCTCAGCAATTTTCTCTTGATTGGACGTCCAGTTACCGTTCGGTAGTTGAATCCCTCAGATCCCATTAAATCGCTTCCTGGTCATCGTTTTGATGTAAAAATATTTGGTATTTCGGTCGCCTTCTTTGATCCATTGACAACGCGAACGTTGTTTCCAATACGATTCTTCTAAAGATAGTAGGTTATTGATCTCCTTTTCAATATCTTTTTTTTCTTCCAGTGCAGTATTAGAGATAGTCCCTGCATGGATGGCTAATATATCCTTTTGAAGCTTGGCTAGGCGCTCACGAATATTCTTTAAAGTGATGCGTCCCAATTTGTGTAGTTTCTGAAGTAAAAATTTGAGCTTTTGAGAGAAGAATTTGCCACCCCCTCTGTCTCTTTCCAGATGGTGTCCAAGGTTCTCTCAAAGTTACTATTATAAAGCCAGAAGGATTCAAATCTCCTGGGTCTCCTTTTATTCTTCAGGAGATTATCCGTATTCAACAAAATAGGCGAGTGGTCGCTATTTATGCACAATAGGGTGGATACAGTCACATAGGGGTGGAGCTGCACTACTCTACATCCGTCATAGACCTGTCGAGACGTTCCCTGATCTGTTGATTCGGCCATCTGCCATTTGACCATGTGAACGTCGGGCCAATGCACCCCAGATCAATGAGACCACAATGGTTAACCATTTTTTAAAAAAGACGAACTAACCGGGGCTCAAAACCCCTACCGCCTGATTTCTCTCCTGGCGAAAGGATTTCGTTGAAATCCCCTATGCAGCACCAGGGGATATTGAAGTTTGTAGAGAGCCTTTTGATGAACTCCCACAGTTTATTTCTGTCACCTCGTTTAGGACATCCATATATACAAACTAGAATACATAAGGGGTCATTGGGGGAGGCATTTATTGAGAGAATGATGAGATTCTTGGAGGAGTACAAAATAGTCGCCTGGATGGAGTCATTCCAGGCCACCCAGAGTCCCCCAGAGTAGGATTATAATTTAGGTCTAGGAATTTTGATATGATTATAATTTAGGTCTAGGAAATAATGATCTGGTAAGATTTTATTGGATTGAATATCATATTTCCTACTTATCCTCTTTATGACTAATTAATCCTATCTAATATATGGAACCATCTTAGTTAAGAGAATATATGATAATATGGAACTATACATGGAATGATATGAATAAGTAAAGATAGAGTTGGAAAAATATGGGATTAAATAAACTAGTCTACATGTACGTGCAATTTTAATTAGAATATCATAATCAGCTATCGTCTTTCTGTCTTTTCCATGTGACAATTCATGTCACGACCCGTACCCTGATTAGGGGCACGAGCACGTGGGTACGTCCAGCCTACGCCGCAGAATCGGCGGTAGAACGCTGTATAGGTCGTCTACAAAAACTTCACTAAACAGTATAAATGTACCTGTACAGTATATACACTCCGAATGGAGGTGACATAGCAATACAGTCTCAATCACAAGAACAAATTAGGATAGATAGCACGAAATAGAAATATGATAGATGTGAAAACGGAAAAATGAGTTCAACATTCAACACAGCTAGAGAGAAACAAACAACATCACAGAGTCATAAAATATAAATATTGGCTACTACAGTCTAAAATAAAAGCTAGATCGCAGTCCAGGCAAGCCTAACTAAGCTAACTACTCTGGGAGTACAAAGTCTAGTAGCTCAACTATCAGGCCACAGTCCTGGCCTAAGTCTTCATCTGTCTCGACCCCATAGTAGGTCGAGCAGCCTGCCTCAAAAACATATGTAATATGTCAACGGTATCCTGTCAGGAAAATGAGCAAGTACAAACACTAACAGTAGTTCCATATGAATTGACAAATTCTATAAGAGACAGTATAATAAAATACAAGACAAAGATATGGAAAGACTTGGGAGCCATTCGAAAGCCGAGTTACAACCCGTAAACCAAACAAGGACTGGGGTTGTAACCCTTCTCACGAACAGAACCTAGCCTCCAATCAAGGTATAGCACAAGAGCATGTAGAACATATGAAATACAAGATAAATCAACAGGAAAAATGTAATAGGATGTGAGTACTGAATAGGATGACAATATATAGGATGACTTGGGAACTATTCGGAAGCCGCGTTACAACCCTTAAACCAAACAAGGACCGGAGTTGTAACCCTTCACCCGAACAGAACCTAGCCACCAATCAAGGTATAGCATAAGAGCATGTAGAATATGTGAAATACATGACAAAATCAATTTGAAATATATAACAGGGTATGAGTACTGAATAGGACGACAATATATATATATATATATATATATATATATATATATATATATATATATAGGATGACTTGGGAACTATTCGGAAGCTGAGTTACAACCCTTAAACTAAACAAGGATCGGGGTTGTAACCCTTCTCCCGAACAGAACTTAGCCTCCTATGATAAATAAATATAAAAATGTGACTTGAATTATTAGAGCGTTATGTGATCGGCTTTGGGTATGTTACAGGACAGGTTATCTACTTGGCCCGACAATCACATGAAAATCTATGGAAAGGATAATGCCGGCCAACCTGGATAACAAGCACATGGAGGAATCTGCTACACCCTACGTGAGGTGAGAGTGGCACAAGCAAATATAGTGACAGGAGGCTTTGATCACATAGCCCCTAATAATTCTTCACCCCCGAATAGTATAATGGATCTGGACATGACACGTCATGACACGGGATTCCATAAGAGGGTAGCAAGTCCCCTTAGGAATCGGTGTCTATATATGTATAGAAAGTAAAACAAGAAATGTACCAATATATCAAGAAAATCTAGGAACATCCCATGTCATGATCCAACATATACTAGTCCGTGAACTATCGTGACTGGAAATCGAGTAAGACACTACAACTGAATCGGATATAGCAGATATCAAGACAATAAAAACTTTCAGTGAATATACTCGTCTGTGGTCCTGAGCTGATAAGGTGAACAGATGCTCAGAGTAATCACAGACCTAAAGATGAGATACTACAAGTCAAAACATGGTTTAATAATGAAAGGAAAGCTAATCTAGTCATGATATGCAAGTCTAAGTCAAAAATAGGTTAAACTAAGTCACACCAAGCTAAACTAGGTCATACTAGGACAACCAAGGTCAAACAAGGTCACAGGAAGTCAATCCAAGTCAAACTAGGTCAATCTGGGTCAAGGGTTGACTTACAGTTGACTTTTGGTCAAAAAGTCAACTCTGGTCAACTCTGGTCAACACTGAGTCAACCCTAGGTCAAACTAGTCAAATGTTGACTAACAGTTGACTTTTAATCAACTGGTCAACTATGGTTTGGTTTTGGGTCGATTCTAGGTCAAGCGTTGACTTGAAGTTGACTTTCGGTCAAAAAGTCAACTCTTGGTTAACGGAGGTCAAGACTAGCCTAAACTACCCTCGTCTAGTCATTACCTACCAAGACAACCTAGTTCTAACCCTATATAGAAATCAGAAATCCAATACCTTATATTACCCAATATCCTAACATTTATTATTTACAAGGTATTCCCGATACCTTGACCATTACAAAGAAAACTCCGCTAATGCTTAAGATACTAGCCTAGGCTCCTTAGGGTAGCTAGATACTATCCTATTTAGGGTTTACCTACCAATAAATCTAGGGTTCTTGGACATCTAGTCCATCTTATGGTCATGTTGGTCATCTCAACATTACCTTAGTGTATCGTCATGATACGCTATGGTATCTTGAGATACCACACCCTACTCTCTACCAACCTTCCTAGTTCACTCTCCCACACTCTCCTAGTGTCTAGGTTAGCCCTCTCTACTAGTCTACTAGGATACTAACCTAGTTAGGGCACTAACCTATATAATCACTTTCAAACACTAACACCAATTACCCACAATAACCCTCCTAACTACCCCTCTCAAAACCTACTACTAGGTTCTAACTAAGGACAATACTAAGGGTTAGATAGGGCATTAATAGGGTCTAAGAGTGGGGCAAATTGGGGTTCAATACATGGAAGGATGGATAGATGATAGATGAATGAGTGTATGGCTGAATTGGTGAAAGAATGGATGTTATGGATGAATGTTTGATTGAATGGACTGTTGTGGAGGGGGACTGAATTGATTGAAATGGGGTGAATGCATATGTGTATGAATGACTGAAGGTGTAGGGATTAATGAATGGGACAAAGGATAAATGAATGAAGGACTAAATGGATGAAATAATGGAATAAAAAGGCAGGATGTGGAAGAATGAATGTATGGGTGAATGTATGCATGACCGAATGTAGGACTGAATGAGTGAATTGAATGGGATGAAATGAAGAATGAATGAATGGAATGCATGGTTGTGAGGATGTATGGATGAGTGAATGGAAGAATGGATGGAAACATAATTGATTTGAATGAATGGAAGGAATGGAGGCTGTGGATGAATGGAAGAATGGATGAAGGATGAATGGGATTAATGAATGTTAATGAATGTATGAAGGGGTGGCTGTATATAGGCTGGTAGATGAATGAATGAAGGGATAACAGGGGTGCTATGAGGCTGTCCCTACATGCTGCTACTGTAGCAGTTCCTACTGCTATTGCTTGCTGCCAAGCAGTGCAGCCACTACTCACTGCTACAATTTGCAACAGCTATTGCTGCTGATACAGCTGCTGCCAAGGGGCAGCAGCTCTCTACCCCCATCCTTCACTTATCTCACCCTCTATCACTCTCCTATATCTCACTCTCTATCATTCCATACTTCTCTCCATCACTATTCTCAATTTCTCATTCTCATAATCCCCCTCTCACTTTCGATATCTCCACACACCAATAAATACATATATGCATATATATAACCACACACACACACATATTTATATACATATCCACACACACACATACATATATATACACTCACCCACACATATTATATACATAGAGACACTCTCATATATATATATATATATATATATATATATATATATATATATATATATATATATATATATATATATATATATATATATATATATAGTAGGCGGGCTTAGCCCTTGTGGTTAAGTGGAGGGGCTCCCCTAGCGGTGGGCTAGGTTCGAGCCCCCCCTTCGTCCCGAGGTGGCTGGGCGGCCTTTGGCCGCGGCCTCGGGTGCGACCCCGTGCCTACACCTTACCCCCCCTGGCCCCCCCCCTCCCCCCGGGTTACCCTCCCACCCCCGGACCCCCCCCCCCCCCGGGCCCCCCCAAAAAAAAAAAAAAAAAAAAAAAAAAATATATATATATATATATATATATATATATATATATAAAATATATATATATATATATATATATATATATATATATATATATATATATATATATATATATATATATGTATATATATATTTTATATATATATATATATATATATATATTAAAAAAAATTATACATATATATATATATATATATATATATATATATATATATATATATATATATATATATATATATATAAGATACACACACACACACACAAATGAAAATATATAAGATACACACACACAAATGAAAATATACATATAGACACAAATATATATATATATATATATATATATATATATATATATATATATATATATATATATATATATATATATATATATTTTATATATATATATGGACACACAAGAACACATCCTAACAAATGTAAAATCTGAGATTAAAATAGGAAATTATTCATTCAAACAATATCACAAACACAAGAGGTGTCCAACATTGGGGGTTTCCCACTAGGACACAAAACTACACATGGACATATCCTAATGACCTCCAAATGGACACAAAATGGACACAAATGGAGATACAACCATGGGGGTCATTTTATGGGTTCAAAATATTCCTATATGCATGTAGGGGTGGATTAGAGGAGAGATTATACCTTCTGGGAGATCAAAACCAAAGAAACTCCTTCTGATACGACACCGACACGAAGAGAGCTCCAAATGGACACGAACAAGAGCCAAATCCTCCCAAACTTGGCTACCACCCTCTCTTCATGGAATTGAGAAGAAATGAAGAAGATTTGGTGGGAGAAGAGATTGATTTGGAGATGAAATCAATGGTGGTTCCTCTCAAATTTTAGGGAAGAACAAGAGAGAGAAATTTGTGGATAATAACCAAATGAGAATGATCCCTATCCCCTCCTATTGTGGCCGGCCTAGCCTAGATAGGTGTCCCTCTATTGGAAAGTCCAAAAAGCCCCCACTTGTCTTTTTAATTAATATTAGGAAAAGGATTTTAGGTTGAGGCTAAATTAGTCTAGTTTTAAGTCTCTAATCAACTAAACCTATTCATGAAAAATTAGTCTAACACACTAACTAAAATAATGTCATGTGGGCCATGCCTAACTAATGAGTGAGTCCCACTAGAGTCAAAACTACCCTGGGTCCCCGTTACAAGTCAGATTGAGTTAAAATTCAAACCCGACTCAAATAACCCCAAAACAAAATCATAAATAATAAAATAAATTTTAAAAATATTCAAAAATAAAAAATGACCAAAATACCCCTGTTCTTGAAAAATAGGGGAGGACAAATCTATCCACCTTAAAAAAAATTTTATCCTCAAAATTAAAACAAAGCAATCACAAGAAAATCATGCAGTTCGATAATCATATGCGTCTGTCCAAAATCATGATACTCAGAATCTCCGTCATGCTAGTGAGCAAGGCTACGATAATCACAGAGTCCTCAACTAAGGTACATACCTCTAGAATCATGGTATTTAAAATTTTCGTATTGCCGCATGCTTGGCAGCAAAAATCTTAAATTTCCGCACCCGAGAAATACGACCATAATCCGACTATATGTCCTCACTATGCCTGCTAGCATGACCCTAGAGGATTCTAAAATCTCATAATCGAGGTAACCTAGCCCATACGACTTATCTCAGAAGAAAATCACATCACAAGAACAAAAAATTTTATCAAACGATCAAGGAGCAGATGGAATCGAATTTCAAGACAATTATAAGGAGGAAAATACGAAAATAAGATCGAACGATTGGAACCTGCAATCTACCCTGCTACTGCCTGAGTGCCCTCAACTGTCATGGCAAAAACACGCACCTGCTGGCCTCCTCTAGCCTGCTGCACTCTGTCCTGGCCTGCCTGTATGGCTGTACGGGCAGCACAGTTCTTCATCTGGTGATCTGGAGCTCCACAGAATAAACAAATTCCCAGCCTCATCCTACAAACCTCCCGGGTGTGCCCTATCTTCCTGCAGAAAGCACACTGGACGGCCTGCCTCTTGCCCTGACCCTGCTGCTGGTCGACACGTGTCGGTACCTGCTGAAGCTGTAACTGAGGCTGCTGCTGAAACTGCCTCTGCTGGAAGTGATGGCGCTTCGTCGGCCCTGCACTAGAACTCGCTCCAAGAACGTCACTGCCCCTCTTCGGCTTGAGGCCGAAGTCCTCCTCTACTATCTGTGCCTCCATCAGTATCTGCTTAAAGGTCGCATCGCATCGCCCAAAAGTACAAGTACAAACCGCATGAATATAGCCCATGCAAAACTTACAGGCCTTTTACCCATCATCCTGGATCAGATCTGGTGCAAACCTACTCAGACGGAAGAACTCCGCTGCATACTCGTCCACCGATGAGTTTCCCTGCTCCAATCCGACGAACTGAGCCTCCAGAGCTATCAGAGCCACATCGGGGTAGAACTTCTCCTTAAAGAGCCGCCTGAAGTTCTCTCATGTCAAACCTCTCACTGACGCAGGAGGATCCGTGCGAAACCACGTCAAGGCGATGTCGAAGAACTGACTCGCCGCAGTTGTGACCCATAGTCCCCTCGGAACCTCTACCAACTCCAAGCTCCTCTGGACGTCCTCCAACCAGTCATCTGCATACAGGATACCCTCGGTACCCTTGAAGTTCCTCAGGTTTATCTTTCTGAAATCTAGGCAAGTGTCAGGCCTCCCCTGACCCTGCTGCTGAACTGGGCACCCTGAACTGTACCCGGTATAACCCTCTCTTCTGCTGCCATCGCCAGCTGCTAGGAGTTCTCTATGCTCTGTCGTAACACCTCTGTCTGGCGGTGCTGTGCCTCGGCCTGGGCCCTCTGGGTCTACAATATTTGCTGTAGAAGGGCCATCATCTGCTGTACATCCGTCGGTAGCGGAGGCGACGATGGAAGAGTCTCAGGAATGACTATATACGGTCCCGCTGCTAGAGGTTGAAGACCTCATGGAACTGTCGCTGCTACTCCCGCCTAAAGGGCAGGAACTGAGGTGGCAACTTCCTCAACTGCAGCTCCCGCAGCCGGAGGTGGAGGTCCTACCTGATCGGGCCTCTCCGAAACAGTACTAGATCCTGCTGCCTGAGAGCGGGTAATCGTCATCCTGAGGATAGATTGAAACAAGAAGATCAATATGGCACATGATAAGGAGTATCAAGGAAGGATAATTGAATTCAATGCAAGAAGAGTTGTCATGGTAATAAAAAGATCAGAATTTTCCTAAAATGTGATTGAGTAACTCCTATCATATCCTAGATCCTATGTCCTAGTCGTAGGCTCATAATTAGTACTCTAAGTCGAGCACCATTACGAGATCGTACTAATTGCGACACTGACCTGCATGGGCCACCACAAAAATGTGTCACGACCCGCACCCTGATTAGGGGCACGAGCACGTAAGTACGTCCAGCCTACGCCGCAGAATCGGCGGTAGAACGCTGTATAGGTCGTCTAAAAAAACTATACATGTAACACCCAGTTTCTAGAATGAGAGTATTTTTGAAATTTTGTATTTATAATTATTATTTATTTGTATTTAAATCACATAATGATTTTTGGTGATTTTTAATCAATTTAAAACTGTTTTAAGTAATGGCTTGTGATTTTGATGCCTTGCTAGTGTAACCTGAGAGACTGCCCGGCCTAGAGGCTGACCATATCATTAGGATGATTTATTTTACCTTTGAGCATGAGGGAATTTTGGTCATTTGGCCTCTTTGATTTATTTTAAGATTTATTGCATTGGTGATTGTTAATTTTGACTTTTTGCTAAGCTGTGACTTAGGAGACTGTCCTAGACTTTGACCTTGACTTGGTGACCTAGTTAACATGGTATGGACCCTAGTCTAACTTAAGTCAACTAAAGTTAGGACACTTAGGATCAAGTTTGAAATAGGAGGATTGGTGTATTGGTCCATAGACTTCAGACTTAGAAATGGGTTCCATGACTAGTGCAACTAGGCCCATAGCCATTAGACTAAACCCTAACCCTAATTTTTTACTTTATGACCAGCCACTAGGGCTTCCCCTTCCCTATAAATAATCTCTTCCTTGTTCTTGCCTCTTTTATTAATTTTTTTCAAGTTTGAAGAAAGAGGTAAAGAGTCATCTTCCCCAATCCATAACTTCCTTATTTCAATTCCTTTTTGGCTCAAATCTTTTGCATTAGGTTCTAACTAATCCCTACTTTATGTTCATGGAGAGAAATCTCAGGTTTGAATCAATTTGGAGATCTTGGCTATCAAGAAGATTTCCCCCCTTTGAAGCTTTTCCATTGAAAGTTCAACCAATAGGTAAACCCTCATAATCACCATTAAAATTCAATTTCTTTGCATGAGTACAAAGCCCTAGGAGTCCCCTAGCTGCTAGCACAGGTTTGGTGTCGAGTCATGTCAATTTCGTGTCCGTATCGGACACGTATCAGTTGTACTGCTGTGTGTTTGATTAAATGCCACAAAGGGTTTAAAACTGATATTTTTGAAAAGTGTTTGAATAGATTTGTTGTATTATATATATGTATTGATTTCATGCTTGACTGAGCATGAATCAGTGTCCTTGTCGTATCCAAATTCGTGTTGGACATGCTGTGTACTGGCTCGGTTCAGTGCCCTGCTGATCAGGGTCGACACAGGACACGACACGGCCTCTCGTGACACGATTTTTGGTGGACACGAGGGGGCAACCTCTGTCACCATTCTCCCAAAATTTAGGGTGAGTTGGTGGAGTATTCTCGAAGTTATCGAGCTCACACTGGTTTTGTACAGACATGCACGCACGCAGGAAACCTCACTGATACGCACTCACACACGCGTACTGACACAACTTGGACACAAGACAGACACTTGGACACGTCCCCCTATACTTGGCAAATAAGTGGATACGAGCACGTGGCCAATGGCACCCTGTATCGTGTCCACGAGGTCGAGTATTGCCTGCACGAGGCCGCCCAACTGCCAGTTCTGACAAAATAGGAAATTCGATTCTTAGACACGTCGTGTCGACTTTTGTGGACGCGAATCGACCTGTATAATACCACATTATGTTCACACACGTTTAACAACCAATTAATTGATGATTTAGTCTAATTTCGATATCCAAATTTGCATTTCCCTATAATTTCTGATACATGATGTTAGTTTTGAAATTCTGAACTTCAATTCCTGTTTAAACTAATTCTTAATGTTTATTTGTCCTATTAAACTCATCTACATGTGTATTACATTACTGAAATCTTGATTTTTGATTTGTGGTAAGTTTTGGATTTCGAAATGGGATTTCGATGCGTTAACTGCTACTGATATTACAAACTGTCATGCACTGTTGGAAACGTTTAAATTTCTGAAACTAAATGTGTTTCCAACCATTCTTTTTCATGTTCTAAATTTTCATGTTAACCATTTACATGTGTATTAGGTTGCCTTAATGCCGGTTTATGAAAGGTGTTGGGTTTTAGGATTTCAAATGGATATTGGGTTGGTCGGGTTAATGAACTGTCATAACCTGGGAATCATATTCCTGAGATTGGCTCACACAATTGTTCACTGATTTATATCACAAACTTGAGTTTAGTTCACTGTTATATAGTGTATCACACTGATTTACATTGCTTGAATGTTGGTTTTAGGAATTGCATTGAGAATTGGGATTCAAAATGGGAATGGGGGTTTCGATTTTGGGCTTAGAGTTTGAACTGTCAATTGAGCATTTCCTGAGAAACTGAAATGTGTTGCACTAATTCAGTTCCTACTACACCCTCATTCAATCCCGAACCCACAACCACACTATTGTTATTCCTATTTAACTAACTGCCATTTTAATCCTAGTCTTTCCTGAGAATTTTTGAATGTTCATGTACATTAATTCAGTCCTCATACACTCAGCTATACACATGCCTCCAAAATTGAGAAGTTAACACCTAGCTTTCCTGATTAACCTACACTGTTAGCAAGATTTTGGGATTCCTATTGCCTACACACACCATTGACACACTAGCACACACCCCCTTCATGCCCTTCCTTGCCCCTCTCTCTATATATAGTGATACATGCAATATATGATATGAGTATATCCTATGTAGGCATGTTATGTAAAACTTAATGAATATGCACTCTATATGAATGAACGTAGGAGAGCATGCATGTATGCAAGTATCCAGGTAGTAGGTAACATAATGCATGAATGAATAAGTATAGGTATGCTATGATATATGCAATGTAGACAATGTATGTAATCAAATGCAAGGAACAAATGAATGAATGCAATGTGTAGGAATGTATACAAGTGCCTATGCATCCTTGTATGAATGTAGATATGCATGTATATGCCTTAGCCACACTATGCATCTATGTACACATGTATGAATGTATGTATATATATAGGATATATGCAATGTGTGTTGCTAGTGACCTTGTGTTTGTGCTAGGATGCTTGTCTAGGCTTGGTTAGGCCTAGTGAGACTGACTAGACTAGGATTGACCTAGTGGACTAGAGTGTTGACCAAGGTTGACCCAGAGTTGACCAAGTTTGACTTGGACCTAGTTTGGCCTAGACAGTTGACCAGGTTGACTTAGAGTTGACTTTGACCTAGATTGACCCAGAAATCATGTAGATTGTATCGTAGACTTTATTTACCTTATTTTAAACACATTATAACCTGTATTCCTCTATTTAGGACATTGTGACTCTGTTGCAGACATCTGATATTACACTACTCTTTTCAATGTATCAGGCGAGTACATTCTCTGATAGTTCTCTCATTTACTTATCAATTACTGTACTCCAGTTCTAGTTAGTTGTATGCGATTCTCAGTTACAACACGTATGGATATTTCTGGATTCATGCATGCGACACATATTTATTGTCTGGCCTCTATTACTGGAATCATTCTGGAATCATTTACTGGTGTCATCATATTCTGACTGGACTCACCTTGAATCATTGTGTCAGAATTCTGGATTCACTTGCTGGGAGGGGAAATACTATAGTAAGACATGTAGACATACCCCAATTCTGAAATCACCCTATGCTGGAATCAAACTGGAATGATAGCCATCTCACACTCGGCCAGGTATGTGATGTGCCGGATTACTTATAGCCGTTTACATGTCAATCTCGGTATTTTAAAACACACTGCTAGGGTATAGGCTGGAATCACCCTGGAATCATTGGTCACTATGACTGGATCGTCCCTTACTGGATTGATCTTGTATTAGATTCGTCTCGTACTGGACTTACACTAGAGTTACACTTATCTTACATTTACTGTCTGGACTTATACCATATTACCCTGGTTCAGCTAGTTCTATTTTACATTCTTTATTGCCATGATTCTTCTCTTGTTTAGTTACTTACTTTCCTTGCACTTTATCTGTCTTTCTTACCATCACCTGAATATAAACTGCCATGTTCATCAATACAACTGTCTATAACTGCTTTATAGTTCTCTGTCATTTACTTGGATTTTTTAGATGATATTGTGCTCGTTTCTGTCTTGACAGGACCAGTTAAAATTTTACAGATGATTGCCCTGAGGATACTTTCCCTACTCATTATAGACCTGACGAGGGATTAGCTACCTTTGGCCCCGACACTCAGGAGTGATCGGGAGACTAGCTAGTAGACTGGTTTAGTTTTCATGTTTTAGAACTTGAATTGTAATAACTTGGGATATGAGTTTGTATTTGAGTTAGTTGAGATATTATTATTTAGTAGTTTATAATTGTTGTTGTTTAGTCTTTAGTTATAAACTTCTGTGTTATCTTATCGTGCTTAGACTGTGATTGAGATTTCATTATATCTATACTTGTCCTCCGTTCGGAGTTGAGATTTGACAAGTACATTATATAATTGCGTGAGTTGTTGATTAGATAGTAACCTAGGACAACGTTCTACCGCCGACACTGCGGCGTAGGCTGGGTGCTGTTACGTACTCGTACCCTCACAGTGGGTGCGGGTCGTGATACGTTTTTAGTAGTGGCTCATGCAGGTCGAGAGTCGCATTAGTACGATATCGTGGTAGTACGGCGACTTAGTTGTACTGCGACGAGCCTGCGATAGGATTGAGAGATAGGCTTTAACGGAGAGACACTCAATCACAGTTAGGAAAAATTTTACTTCAATTTATGCCATCTATACATCTTGCTGATTTGTCTTCCTTGAAAAAAATAACTGTCCTTCCTTGATTTATCGCTTCTATCTCAGTATCGATTCCTTGTTTGATCTGTCTCCAGGATGGTCGAGACTAGATCCCATCGCTCCGGATCGAGGGACGCTGTAGAGGGGTCTGCCACCTCTCATCCTCAGCAGCAGTAGCCAGCTCTCGGTGTCACAGCCCCAGTCATGCCAGCTGGGGTAGGCGTTTCAGCTGCGTTCGGAGGAGCCCCTCCACCAGCAGCAGGGCCCAGGCAGAGTCCGATAATTCTGGAGGTACTCCAGAGGCAGCAGCCGCCTTCGGGGACAGTTAACGCAGTTCAGCTGTTCACGTTCTTTTGGCAGTTCATGGAGGGCCAACAGCAGCAACAGCAGAGGGCAGACAGCAGACTTTTATCGGGGCATTGATCTGGCCCTGACAGTAGTTGAGAAGGTAGCAGCTCAGCCTTCGACAGTTCAGCAGTCGCACCAGCCGAAGGAGAAGGGCATCCAGGATTTTCAGAAGATGCACCCGAGGGATTTTTGGGGTACAAAGGGCATCCTGTACGCCGATGAGTGGATAGAGCACATGGAGGAGATATTCAGATTGGCTGAGATTTCAGCGAGGCTCCAAATAGAGGCGGCAGCCAGCATGATACAGGATCTGGCCCGTATATGGTACAAGACTGACCCGAGGGTTGGTACTACAGGACAGACTTGGGCAACATTCAAGAAGCTGTTCAAGAAGAAGTTTTTCCCGGATGCAGCGCTAGCAGCCCTCGAGACCCAGTTCGAGGCCCTAGTCCAGGACAGTCAGTCCGTGGAGGAGTATGCAGGGGAGTTCTGCCGTCTGGGCAGATTTGTCGAGGGGTTGACCGAGGCGATGAAGGCCCGGAGGTTCAGAAAGGGGTTGGTAAAGGAGGTGTCACGACCCGCACCCTAGAGTTAGGGCACGAGAACGTAACAACGCCCAGCCTACGCCGCAGTGTCGGCGGTAGAACGCTGTCCTAGGTCTCAATGCATCTAACAGTATAAGACTAAACAGTTTATACTCCCCGAATGGGGGTGACATAGCAGATACAAACTCAATCACATCTAAGGTAGAGCATGATGAGGATAGATAAAATATGAAATCCAAAAGAGATACAGGAGATAGAAGTCTAAGTGTCTAAGATACATAAATCCAAAAATACATCTCAAAGCTCAATACAGTAATCCATGGAATAAATACAACTCAATACAACTGAAATAACTAACTATACAACCTCTACTGTGTCTCCTCTAGGCTAGCAGGCAACCTCCAGGCTATCTGTAAAATTTATCAACAGGTCCAGTCAGGACAGAAACGAGCACAAAATATCTCACGCAGTTCATATCATGTTAGGAAATATAAAGCATGCAATAGAGTAAGGTACATGAAACGCTGAAAGGAAGAAGTATATGAAAATAGTAGAGATTTGATAACAGGAAATATCTAAATATGATAAGTAAGAACTATAAGCCTACTGTGATTTAGAGTATAATATGGTTATGTAAACGGTCTAGGAAAATACAATGGTAACTCCATTGTACGTGGGTATACAAAAGACATATACAATAGTTATACAATGTTGTACAATAGGATTTGAGTACATAACCAATTCTACTCCCCCTCCCCAAATCAATACACAAGAATCTACTCCGATTACGTTATCTTGTACAATAGTGTACAATGTTATACAATAGATGTACAATATTATACAATAGATGTACAATATTATACAATGGATGTACAATATTATACAATAGATGTACAATGTTATACAATAGTTGTACAATGGTCTATCCCTAGGACTCATGTGATACTGAGAGTACAATATGCACAAGGAGTATACAAGGATATGGGTATTCAATAAGTACAATATATAAGTGAAACGCACATCACAATATGTATTTAGTGAATACAAGGAGATAACATCTCAGAAGAAGATCCGTATAGTACCAATCTGTGATAATGATTGTGTCAGCATCAAGTACAGTAATCTAGAGCAAGAATATAAATTCAGACAAGTATGAAACGGTCAGAGAATGTACTCGCCTCGTATCTGAATGTCTGAAGTAAATGTACTGTCCGAGATGAGATACCTGACTCCTAGTTAGAGCAACACAAGTCAAGATGTATACAGGAGACGATATATGAAATGTACAATGCATCTGCATGCTATCTAGGTCAAACTAGACCAAAGTCAACTCTCGGTCAACTCTAGTCAACTAGACTTGTCAAACTTGGTCAACTAGGTCAAGTCCTAGCCCAACAAGTCTACTAAGTCTCACTAGGCCTAACCAAGCCTAGTCTAGCAATCACACACCAATACAAGGCTATACAAGCCAACATACACCCAACTCTATATAGCAAGCAATTATTCAATACTCAAATAGGCAAGAATTCACATTGGATATACACTAGGTAATCTATTACCTTAAGCTATATATGTCTACACATATATACACATGCATATATTGGTATTCAATATTAGGTCTATAATCATGGTATTTCAAATGGTTATATAAACTTATATATTACAACACAATATGCTAACATATATATAATATACATACATAGCTAAGTTAACTATATTCATAAATACTTATTTAAGAGGCTATGTGTGTATATGTGAACATGGCAAAGGGGCAAGTGAGGGTTAAATGGGCATACATAGTGTATACATATCAAAAAGTGTCAAAGTGTAAGTGAACAAAGTGTCAAGTGTGATAGTGTCAACATAGTGTATGGGGTACATGAGATAATATAGGATTTGTGTTAACATAGAATATTACATCTTATTAACTTGTATATTGCATACATTACATCTATTATTATATTACATTCATGCTTGCATTCATTCATCATTCATTTATTCTCTTATACTACTATATGTACCATACATTACATACTATGGAACCTACATATTCATTACAAGCCATACTTATACATGCTTACATTAGATAGGATACTTACACCTCATACATTATTTATTTAAACATTTACTCATGCTTGTATTCTCTATTTAATTACATAATGTATACATTAACATGGGTTAAAATCAAATAGAACATTATATTACACACACGGGTGCACAAAATGCATATGCCGAATAGTAACTTCTACTAATAATCAATATTGTACCATCTTAGTATGAAATAAAATCTAGAATTAAAGTATGTTATAGATCTATGTGTTAGCTTTCCGAAACTTCAAACGGATCGCATTTTCGTTTCCGGAAACTCCCGGAATCGCGAAAACACCGAGAACGCGTTTGTATTTTGTACAGCTGACACTCAAATAATTCTCCAGAAAGTTACAGAAAGAATTAGTCTTATTAATATATGTTTTTGGAAAGATAACTTCAATATGCTTCTTTTAAAAAAAACGGAAGATTAAACCGAGGTTTGAGCTAGAAGTTATGACATTTCTAAGTTAGGGCTGAAATTAAAAACGTGGATAAAAATCATGACGGATTTGGGTAGTTTGAGACAAAAGAACACAAGTATATAACATAATATATCAAGAACTCACTCTCTACACTAATATATATATATATATAAGACACTATAGAACACATCTCCAATACAAAAATATGAGATTAAACCTGTAATAATTCATTCATACATAACAACAATACATAGTGTGTCCAAATTTTGGATTTTCCCACATGGACACAAACACAACACAAATGACACTCCTATGACCTCCAAATGGACACGAAATGGACACAAATAGGGATACAACCATGGGAGTCATTCCTATGGATTCAAAATAGACCTATATGCATGAGGAAATGAAAAGGAGAAGTGATTTATACCTCCCGGTAGATCGAATCGAAGAAAAATCTTCCCGGAGCAACACCGACACGTAGAGATTCCAAAAGGACACGAACGAGCTCCAAATCCTCCCAAACTTGGGTAGCTTCCTCCTTGGCTAGAATGGAAAAGGAAAGAAGAAGATTTGGTGGCGAAATGGAAGGATTTGGTGGAGAAATGGAAGGATTTGGGGAGAAATTGCTAGGGATTGCTCTCTAGAAATTTGGGGAAGAACAAGAGAGAGAGTGTGGATGAGAATAATGAAATGAACTTGAGCCTATCCTCTCCCAAAGTGTCTGGCCATATGGGGCTATTTGTCCTATTATGGTAAGGTCCAAAATGCCCCCACTAACCTATTCTATGAGTATTAGGAAAGGGCTAATTGGTTGGGGCTAAATTAGTCATTCTAAAGTCTCTAATCACACTAACCTTATCCATAATAATTAGTCTAACCTCTAACTAAAATATTTCTATCATGTGGACTAAAATTAATATCATGTGGGCCATGCCTAACTAGTGTGTGGGTCCCACTAGAGTCAAACTACCCCCGGGTCCCCGTTTCAAGTCGGATTGAGCTGAAATTCGAACCCGACTCAAATAATCCCAAAACAATATCATAAATAATAAAATAAATTTCAAAAATACAAAATGAAAAAAATATCCCTATTCCTGAAAATTGGGGATGATAAATTCCTCGAAATTAAAACCAAACAATAGTAAAATGTCAAAACCACAAGTCATAATTTTAAATAGTTTAAAAATGATTAAAAATCACCAAAAATCATAATATGAAATAATAATCAATAAATAATAATTATAATTACAAAAGTTTAAAATTACCCTCATCTGGAAAACTGGGTGTTACAATCCTACCCACCTTATAAAAATTTCGTCCTCGAAATTAAGATGATCGTACCCCCTTTTAGGTCAAACATAGTCAAGGGTCAATCACTAGTCAATTTCTCAACATCCAAGTACTTGGTCATCAACTGGTCAACTTCTTAGGGTTTTACCTATGCTAGCTATTTAGGTGTTGGCAACTAGAATTTAGCAAAAGAGAAACTCTATAATAGACTAGCTCTTAACTTCCCAATCCTATCAAGTCACCTATAACTAAATACCTACAAGCTAAGCACATGAATACCAAATACCACATATATATATATGCTCAAGAACAACAACCCATCACATATATCCTAAGTTTATCATCTATATATATACATGACTGATCAACCAAGGGTTAAGGCAGACTAAACTTATAAGGGTCTGAAACAATGCTTAGAACTAGGCTAAGGATGAATGGTCTGAATCAAGGGGACATGGTATCTAGTGAAGGGTCTGCACACTGCCTATAAAGGTGATCAACACAAAGGAACTCAACACGAAGGGAACTTAACTAAAATGGAAAACTGAACCAAGTATAGGCTAAACAACATGTTTATAACCCTATACAACAATGGCCTATAGATACCAACTAACCTATATCCCATATGCCAATATCATCTGCAATCTATCTATGCAAATAGACCTCTCGGTCTTAGGTGAAACTACAACTATACTCAAAGGCAGGCTCTGGTCATGGGTGCCTCACTGGAAAAGGTAAGAAAAAGTAGTAATAATCATCAAGGATGTAAGGCATACTAACATCCTATGTGTAACTGGTTGGTATTATAGATAACAGGAGAATTATCTGCAATGAGTTACTATTCTAACACCAATGCTAACTATCACCTCTAGGGTACAGACACTCTACAAGTCATCATACCATTATACTATGAAGGAACTACCTATGAATAAGCTCTACAAAACTAAATATCCCTACTCCTAAGTCATTTATAACAATCAAAAGGGTTTGATGTTTAAACCTTCTCAAGATACAATCTGTTAATCATATGCGTCTGTCCAAAATCATGTTGTCCAGAGTCTTCATCATGCTAGTGAGCAAGGCTACGATAATCACAGTCCTTGACTAAGGTACGTACCTCTAGGTTCATGGTATTTAAAATTTTCGTACTGCCGCATGCGACGGCAAAAACCTTAAATTTTCATACCCGAGAATACATCCAAAATCTGATTACATGTCCTCACTATGCCAACTAACACAACTATCGAGGATTCTAGATTCCATGATTTAGGCGACCTAGCCCATATAATTTTCTCAGAAGAAAAAACAAACACAACAAAAGAGTAACATGACAAAATTAATCAATCAACATGGAACAGATGGAATCGGATTTCAAGGTAATTATAAAAGACAATTGCGGGAATAGAATTGAGAAGAACAGAACTTGCAGCAAGATCTCCAATGGTCTGCGCATCCTTGACTGTCCTGACGATAGCTCGCCCTGCTAGTTTTTTCTGGTCTGCTGCTGATGCTACATGAATCACCGCTGCTGAAAGAAATCAGAAATAACGGGAGAAAATCTCTGTACAGATAGAGGTGCACCTCCAATATAGCACAAACGCCAACCTGAGTCGGCACAACAAGAGCTACGGTCTTGAGGCCCTGATGAACAGGACGAGAGGTGGCCAGCCTCTCGATAGTATCCCCCGAACCAGAGCGATAAAATTATCTTCATAACCATCATGAAGACGGGTCAAACCAAAAAGCAATTACTGAGAATGAAGCAAAAAAATTAAGGGAGGACAGTTTATATTCAAGGGAAATCAATAAGCAGCAATTGGATAAAAGGAATCTAATTAAGAGTTTTTTCTAATGTGATTGAGTACCCCAAAAATAATCCTAATCCTACTGCAGGCTTTAGTGATACTTTAGTTCGAATACCACTACATAAACTCGACCTGCATGGGCCACCACTAAAAACGTGTCACGACCCGCACCCTAGAGTTAGGGCACGAGAACGTAACAACGCCCAGCCTACGCCGCAGTGTCGGCGGTAGAACACTGTCCTAGGTCTCAATGCATCTAACAGTATAAGACTAAATAGTTTATACTCCCCGAATGGGGGTGACATAGCAGATACAGACTCAATCACATCTAAGGTAGAGCATGATGAGGATAGATAAAACATGAAATCCAAAAGAGATACAGGAGATAGAAGTCTAAGTGTTTAAGATACATAAACCCAGAAATACATCTCAAATCTCAATACAGTAATCCATAGAATAAATACAACTCAATACAACTGAAATAACTAACTATACAACCTCTACTGTGTCTCCTCTAGGCTAGCAGGCAACCTCCAGGCTATCTGTAAAATTTATCAACATGTCCAGTCAGGACAGGAACGAACACAAAACATCTCACGCAGTTCATATCATGTTAGGAAATATAAAGCATGCAATAGAGTAAGGTACATGAAACGCTGAAAGGAAGAAGTATATAAAAACAGTAGAGATTTGATAACAGGAAATATCTAAATATGATAAGTAAGAACTGTAAGCCTACTGTGATTTAGAGTACAATATGGTTATGTAAACGGTCAAGGAAAATGCAATGGTAACTCCATTGTACGTGGGTGTACAATAGACATATACAATAGTTATACAATGTTGTACAATAGGATTTGAGTATATAACCAATTCTACTCCCCCTCCCCAAATCAATACACAAGGATCTACTCCGGTTACGTTATCTTGCACAATAGTGTACAATGTTATACAATAGATGTACAATATTATACAATAGATGTACAATGTTATACAATAGATGTACAGTGTTATACAATGGATGTACAATATTATACAATAGATGTACAATGTTATACAATAGTTGTACAATGGTCTATCCCTGGGACTCATGTGATACTGAGAGTACAATATGCACAAGGAGTATACAAGGATATGGGTATTCAATAAATACAATATGTAAGTGAAACGTACATCACAATATGTATTTAGTGAATACAAGGAGATAATATCTCAGAAGAAGATCCGTATAGTACCAATCCGTGATAATGATCGTGTCAGCATCAAGTACAGTAATCTAGAGCAAGAATATAAATCCAGACAAGTATAAAATGGTCAGAGAATGTACTCGCCTCGTATCTGAATATCTGAAGTAAATGTACTGTCCGAGATGAGATACCTGACTCCTAGTTAGAGCAACACAAGTCAAGATGTATACAGGGGATGATATATGAAATGTACAATGCATCTGCATGCTGTCTAGGTCAAACTAGACCAAAGTCAACTCTCGGTCAACTCTAGTCAACTAGACTAGTCAAACTAGGTCAACTAGGTCAAGTCCTAGCCCAACAAGTCTACTAAGTCTCACTAGGCCTAACCAAGCCTAGTCTAGCAATCACACACCAATACAAGGCTATACAAGCCAACATACACCCAACTCTATATAGCATGCAATTATTCAATACTCAAATAGGCAAGAATTCACATTGGATATACACTAGGTAACCTATTACCTTAAGCTATATATATATCTACACATATATACACATGCATATATTGGTATTCAACATTAGGTCTATAATCATGGCATTTCAAATGGTTATATAAACTTATATATTACAACACAATATGCTAACATATATATAATATATATACATAGCTAAGTTAACTATTTTCATAAATACTTATTTAAGAGGCTATGTGTGTATGTGAACATGGCAAAGGGGCAAGTGAGGGTTAAATGGGCATACATAGTGTATACATATCAAAGAGTGTCAAAGTGTAAGTGAACAAAGTGTCAAATGTGATAGTGTCAACATAGTGTAAGGGGTACATGAGATAATATAGGATTTGTGTTAACATAGAACATTACATCTCATTAACTTGTATATTGCATACATTACATCTATTATTACATTACATTCATGCTTGCATTCATTCATCATTCATTTATTCTCTTGCACTACTATATGCACCATATATTACATACTATGGAACCTACATATTCATTACAAGCCATACTTATACATGCTTACATTAGATAGGATACTTACACCTCATACATCATTTATTTAAACATTTACTCATGCTTGCATTCTCTATTTAATTACATAATGTATATACATTAGCATGGGTTAAAATCAAATAGAACATTATATTACACACAAGGGTGTACAAAATGCATATGCCGAATAGTAACTCCTACTAATAATCAATACTGTACCATCTTAGCATGAATTAAAATCTAGGATTAAAGTATGTTATAGATCTATGTGTTAGCTTTCCGAAACTTCAAACGGATCGCGTTTTCGTTTTCGGAAACTCCCGGAATCGCAAAAACACCGAGAACGCGTTTGTATTTCGTGCAGCTGACACTCAAATAATTCTCCAGAAAGTTACAGAAAGAATTAGGCTTATTAATATATGTTTTTGGAAAGCTAACTTCAATACGCTTCTTTTCAAAAAAACGGAAGATTAAACCGAGTTTTGAGCTAGAAGTTATGACATTTCTAAGTTAGGGCTGAAATTAAAAACGTGGATAAAAATCATAACGGATTTGGGTAGTTTGAGATAAAAGAACACAAGTATATAACATAATATATCAAGAACTCACTCTCTACACTAATATATATATATGAGACACTATAGAACACATCTCCAATACAAAAATATGAGATTAAACATGTAATAATTCATTCATACATAACAACAATACATAGTGTGTCCAAATTTGGGGTTTTCCCACATGGACACAAACACAACACAAAGGACACTCCTATGACCTCCAAATGGACACGAAATGGACACAAATGGAGATACAACCATGGGGGTCATTCCTATGGGTTCAAAATAGACCTATATGCATGAGGAAATGAAAAGGAGAAGGGATTTATACCTCCCGGTAGATCGAATCGAAGAAAAACCTTCCCGGAGCGACACCGACACGTAGAGATTCCAAAAGGACACGAACGAGCTCCGAATCCTCCCAAACTTGGGTAGCTTCCTCCTTGGATAGAATGGAGAAGGAAAGAAGAAGATTTGGTGGCGAAATGGAAGGATTTGGTAGAGAAATAGAAGGATTTGGGGAGAAATTGCTAGGGATTGCTCTCTAGAAATTTGGGGAAGAACAAGAGAGAGAGTGTGGATGAGAATAATGAAATGAACTTGAGCCTATCTCTCCCAAAGTGGCTGGCCATATGGGGCTATTTGTCCTATTATGGTAAGGTCCAAAATGCCCCCACTAACCTATTCTATGAGTATTAGGAAAGGGCTAATTGGTTGGGGCTAAATTAGTCATTCTAAAGTCTCTAATCACACTAACCTTATCCATAATAATTAGTCTAACCTCTAACTAAAATATTTCTATCATGTGGACTAAAATTAATATCATGTGGGCCATGCCTAACTAGTGTGTGGGTCCCACTAGAGTCAAACTACCCCCGGGTCCCCGTTTCAAGTCGGATTGAGCTGAAATTCGAACCCGACTCAAATAATCCCAAAACAATATCATAAATAATAAAATAAATTTCAAAAATATTTCAAAAATACAAAATGACAAAAATATCCCTGTTCCTAAAAATTGGGGATGATAAATTCCTCGAAATTAAAACCAAACAATAGTAAAATGTCAAAATCACAAGTCATAATTTTAAATAGTTTAAAAATCACCAAAAATTATAATATGAAATAATAATCAATAAATAATAATTATAATTACAAAAGTTCAAAATTACCCTTATCTGAAAAATTGGGTGTTATAGGAGGTGAAGTCCTATACCATGAGTGCCCGCGGCTCCACTTATGAGGAGATCTTGGTGGACGCCTTAGCAGCAGAGGATAATCTTGAGCTGAGGCTCAAGAGGGGATGGGACGCTCACTGTACCAGCAGCAGCGGAGGCCAGGCCAAGAGGCCTCATGTGCAGATTCAGCAGACGCAGGCACCAGTGGGAGTTCAGTAGGTGCAGCATCAGTATCAGGGTCAGGACCCGAAGGCGATCAGTTGTTCCTACTGTAAGAAGTCGTGACACATCTGGAAGCAGTGCAGGAAGAGGTTGAAGGTTTGCTATTTCTGTGGGTCAGGTGCCCACCAGAAGATAGATTGTCCCATTGCACCTTCTTTTGAGAGAGCTAGGCCACATGTAGCTCAGCACCAGAGGGGTGGAGCTTTTGCGATGGCAGTCGAGGAGACTGACGTTGCAGGTGATGGATTAGCAGGTTTGACCTTCTTGTTCTTCCTCTCCACTTTCATGTATAATTTTCCTTAGTACCTGCTAGGATATTACTTGTGATTGCTAGATAGTGTAGCTACCCTGTTCGAGACTGTGGAATCACGACCAATAGGATTGTGTTGCTTCAACTTTGATTGATTAGGGGTTTGACCTAGGAAGGGTGCGATCATCTTAATTTCGAGGACGAAATTTTTCTAAGGGGGGTAGACTTGTAACACCCACTTTCTGGAATTAGGGTATTTTTGAAATTTTATATTTATAATTATTATTTATTTGTATTTAAATCATATTATGATTTTTGGTGATTTTTAATCAATTTAAAACTATTTTAAGTCATGACTTGTGATTTTGATGCCTTGCTAGTGTAACCTGAGAGACTGCCTGGCCTAGAGCCTGACCATGTCATTAGGATGATTTATTTTACCTTTGAACATGAGGGTATTTTGGTCATTTGGCCTCTTTGATTTATTTTAAGATTTATTGCATTGGTGATTGTTAATTTTGACTTTTTGCTAAGCTGTGACTTAGGAGACTGTCCTAGACTTTGACCTTGACTTGGTGACCTAGTTAACATGGTATGGACCCTAGTCTAACTTAAGTCAACTCAAGTTAGGACACTTAGGATCAAGTTTGAAATAGGAGGATTGGTGTATTGGTCCATAGACTTGAGACTTAGAAATGGGTTCCATGACTAGTGCAACTAGGCCCATAGCCATTAGACTAAACCCTAACCCTAATTTTTTACTTTATGACCAGCCACTAGGGCTCCTCCTTCCCTATAAATAATCTCTTCCTTGTTCTTGCCTCTTTTATTAATTTTTTTCAAGTTTGAAGAAAGAGGTAATGAGTCATCTTCCCCAATCCATAACTTCCTCATTTTAATTCCTTTTTGGCTCAAATATTTTGCATTAGGTTCTAATTAATCCCTACTTTATGTTCATAGAGAGAAATCTTAGGTTTGAATCAATTTGGAGATCTTGGCTATCAAGGAGATTCCCCCCTTTGAAGCTTTTTTATTGAAAGTTCAACCAATAGGTAAACCCTCTAATCACCATTAAAATTTGATTTCTTTGCATGAGTGCATAGCCCAAGGAGTCCCATAGCTGCTAGCACAGGTTTGGTGTCGAGTCGTGTCAATTTCGTGTCCGTATCGGACACGTATCAGTTGTATTGCTGTGTGTTTGATTAAATGCCACAAAGGGTTTAAAACTGATATTTTTGAAAAGTGTTTGAATAGATTTGTTGTATTATATATATGTATTGATTTCATGCTTGACTGAGCACGAATCAGTGTCCTTGTCGTGTCCAAATCCGTGTTGGACACGCTGTGTACTGGCTCGGTTCAGTGCCCTGCTGATCGGGGTCGACACAGGACACGACACGGCCTCTCGTGACACGATTTTTGGTGGACACGAGGGGGAAACCTCTATCACCATTCTCCCAAAATTTGGGGTGAGTTGGTGGAGTATTCTCGAAGTTATCGAGCTCACACTGGTTTTGTACAGACATGCACGCACGCAGGAAACCTTACTGATACGCACTCACACACGTGTACTGACACGACTTGGACATAAGACAGACACTTGGATACGTCCTCCTATATTTGGCGAACACGTGGACACGAGCACGTGGCCAATGGCACCCTATGTCGTGTCCACGAGGTCGAGTACTGCCTGCACGTGGCCGCCCAACTGCCAGTTCTGATAAAATAGGAAATTCGATTCTTGGACACGTCGACTTTTGTGGACACAAATTGACCTGTATAATACCACATTATGTTCACACACGTTTAACAACCAATTAATTGATGATTTAGTCTAATTTCGATATCCAAATTTGTATTTCCCCATAATTTCTGATACATGATGATAGTTTTGAAATTCTGAACTTCAATTCTTGTTTAAACTAATTCCTAATGTTTATTTGTCCTATTAAACTCATCTACATGTGTATTACATTACTGAAATCTTGATTTTTGATTTGTGGTAAGTTTTGGATTTCGAAATGGGATTTCAATGCGTTAACTGCTACTGATATTACAAACTGTCATGCACTATTTGAAACGTTTAAATTTCTGAAACTAAATGTGTTTCCAACCATTCTTTTTCATGTTCTAAATTGTCATGTTAACCATTTACATGTGTATTAGGTTGCCTTAATGTCGGTTTATAATAGGTGTTGGGTTTTAGGATTTCAAATAGATATTGGGTTGGTCGGGTTAATGAACTGTCATAACCTGGGAATCATATTCCTGAGATTGGCTCACATAATTGTTCACTGATTTATATCACAAACCTGAGTTTAGTTCACTGTTATATAGTGTATCGCACTGATTTACATTGCTTGAATGTTGGTTTTGGGAATTGTATTGAGAATTGGGATTCAAAATGGGAATAGGGATTTCGATTTTGGGCTTAGATTTTTAACTGTCAATTGAGCATTTCCTGAGAAACTGAAATGTGTTGCACTAATTCAGTTCCTATTACACCCTCATTCAATCCCGAACCCGCAACCACACTATTGTTATTCCTATTTAACTAACTGCCATTTTAATCCCAGTCTTCCCTGAGAATTTTGAATGTTCATGTACATTAATTCAGTCCTCATACACTCAGCTATACACATGCCTCCAAAATTGAGAAGTTAACACCTAGCTTTCCTGATTAACCTATGAGCTCACACACACAAGTATATGCATATCCCTCTACACTCACACACTATTTAAAACTGTCACTGTTTTCAGTTTTTTCTAAGAATTGCAGAAATGGTCATAATTTCTTACATCCATATCACATTTCCCTACACTGTTAGCAAGATTTTGGGATTCCTATTGCCTACACACACCATTGACACACTAGCACACACCCCCTTCATGCCCTTCCTTGCCCCTCTCTATATATATAGTGATACATGCAATATATGATATGAGTATATCCTATGTAGGCATGTTATGTAAAACTTAATGAATATACACTATATATGAATGAATGTAGGAGAGCATGCATGTATACAAGTATCCATGTAGTAGGTAACATAATGCATGAATGAATAAGTATAGGTATGCCATGATATATGCAATGTAGACAATGCATGTAATCAAATGCAAGGAACAAATGAATGAATGCAATGTATAGGAATGTATACAAGTGCCTATGCATCCTTGTATGAATGCAGATATACATGTATATGCCTTAGCCACACTATGTATCTATGTACACATGTATGAAGGTATGCATATATATAGGGTGTATGCAATGTGTGTTGCTAGTGACCTTGTGTTTGTGCTGGGATGCTTGTCTAGGCTTGGTTAGGCCTAGTGAGACTGACTAGACTAGGATTGACCTAGTGGACTAGAGTGTTGACCAAGGTTGACCCAGAGTTGACCAAGTTTGACTTGGACCTAGTTTGGCCTAGACAGTTGACCAGGTTGACTTTGACCTAGATTGACCCAGAAATCATGTAGATTGCATCGTAGACTTCATTTACCAGTATTTTAAACACATTATAACCTGTATTCCTCTGTTTAGGACATTGTGACTCTGTTGCAGACATCTGATATTACACTACTCTTTTCAGAGTATCGGGCGAGTACATTCTCTGATAGTTCTCTCATTTACTTGTCAATTACTATACTTCAGTTCTAGTTATTTGTATACGATTCTCTGTTACAACACGTATAGATATTTCTGGATTCATGTATGCGGCACACATTTATTGTCTGGCCTTTATTACTGGAATCATTCTGGAATCATTTACTGGTATCATCATATTCTGGCTGGACTCATCTTGAATCATTGTATCAGAATTCTGGATTCACTTGCTGGGAGGAGAAATACTAGAGTAAGACATGTAGACATACCCTAATTCTGGAATCATCCTATGCTGGAATTAAACTGGAATGATAGCCATCTCACACCCGACCAGGTGTGTGATGTGCCGGATTACCTATAGCCGTTTACATGTCAATCTCGGTATTTTAAAACACACTGCTAGAGTATAGGCTGGACTCGCCCTGGAATCATTGATCAATATGACTGGATCGTCCCTTACTGGATTTATCTTGTATTAGATTCGTCTCGTACTGGACTTACATTGGAGTTACACTTGTCTTACATTTACTGTTTGGACTTATACCATATTACCCTGGTTCAGCTAGCTCTATTTTTACAGTCTTTATTGCCATGATTCTTCTCTTGTTTAGTTACTTACTTTTCTTGCACTTTATTTGTCTTTCTTACCATCACCTGAATATAAACAGCCATGTTCATCAATACAACTGTCTATAACTGCTTTATAGTTCTCTGTCATTTACTTGAGTTTTCTAGATGAGATTGTGCTCGTTCCTGTCCTGACTGGACCTGTTGAAATTTTACAGATGATTGCCCTGAGGATACTTGCCCTACTCATTATGGACCTGACGAGGGATTAGCTACCTTTGGCCCCGACACTCAGGAGTGATCGGGAGACTAACTAGTAGACTGGTTTAGTTTTCATGTTTTAGAACTTGAATTGTAATAACTTGAGATATGAGTTTGTATTTGAGTTTGTTGAGATATTATTATTTAGTAGTTTATAATTGTTGTTGTTTAGTCTTTAGTTATAAACTTTTGTGTTATCTTATCGTGCTTAGACTGTGATTGAGATTTCATTATATCTATACGTGTCCTCCGTTTGGAGTTGAGATTTGACAAGTACATTATATAATTGCGTGAGTTGTTGATTAGATAGTAACCTAGGACAACGTTCTACCGCCGACACTGCGGCGTAGGCTGGGCGCTGTTACGTACTCATACCCTCACAGTGGGTACGGGTCATGACAATACTAAATAGTATAAAGGTACCTGTACAGTATATACACTCCGAATGGAGGTGACATAGCAATACAGTCTCAATCACAAGAACAAACTACGATAGATAGCACAAAATAGAAATATAATAGATGTAAAAACGAAAAAATGAGTTCAACATCCGACACAGCTAGAGAGAAACAAACAACATCACAGAGTCACAAAATATAAATATAATCTACTACAGTCTAAAACAAAAGCTGGATCGCAGTCCAGGCAAGCCTAACTAAGCTAACTACTTTGGGAGTACAATGTCTAGTGGCTCAACTATAAGGCTATAGTCCTGGCCTAAGTCTCCATCTGTCTCGACCCTATAGTAGGTCGAGCAGCCTGCCTCAGAAACATCTGTAATATGTCAACGGTATCCTGTCAGGAAAATGAGCAAGTACAAACACTAATAGCAGTTCCATATGAATTGACAAATTCTATAAGAGACAGTATAATGAAATACAAGATAAAGATATAGGAAGACTTGGGAGCCATTTGAAAGTCGAGTTACAACCCGTAAACCAAACAAGGACCGGGATTGTAACCCTTCTCCCGAACGGAACCTAGCCTCCAATCAAGGTATAGCATAAGAGCATGTAGAATATGTGAAATACAAGACAAATCAAGAGGAAATATGTAATAGGATGTGAGTACTGAATAGGACGACAATATATAGGATAACTTGGAAACTATTCGGAAGCCGAGTTACAATCCTTAAACCAAACAAGGACCGGGGTTGTAACCCTTCTCCCGAACAGAACCTAGTCTCCAATCAAGGTATAGCATAAGAGTATGTAGAACATGTGAAATACAGGACAAAATCAACTAGAAATATATAACAGGGTGTGAGTACTAAATAGGACGACAATATATATATATATATATATATATATATATATATATATATATATATATATATATATGATAACTTGGGAACTATTCGGAAGTCGAGTTACAACCCTTAAACCAAACAAAGACCGGGGTTGTAACCCTTCTCCCGAACAAAACTTAGCCTCCTATGATAAATAAATATAAAAATATGACTTGAATTATTAGAGCGTTATGTGATCGGATTTGGGTATGTTACATGACAGGTTATCCACTTGGCCCGACAATCACATAAAAATCTCTGGAAATGGTCATGCCGGCCAACCTGGATAACAAGCACAAGGAGGAATCTGCTACACCCTACATGAGGTGAGAGTGGCGCAAGCAAATATAGTGACAGGAGGCTTTGATCACATAGACCCTAGTAATTCCCCACCCCCGAATAGTATAATGGATCTGGACATGACACGTCATGACACGGGATTCCCTAAGAGGGTAGCAAGTCCCCTTAGGAATCGATGTCTATATAAGTACAGAAAATAAAACAAGAAATGTACCAATATACCAAGAAAATCTAGGAACAACATCCCATGTCATGATCCAACATATACTAGTCCGTGAACTATCGTGACTGAAAATCGAGTAAGACACTACAACTGAATCGGATATAGCAGATATCAAGATAATAAAAACTATCAGTGAATGTACTCGCCTGTGGGGTGAACAGATGCTCAGAGTAATCACAGACCTAAAGATGAGATACTACAAGTCAAAACATGGTTTAATAATGAAAGGAAAGCTAATCTAGTCATGATATGCAAGTCTAAGTCAAAACTGTAGTGCCCCGTCCTGCTCAGTCAATCGGAGGAATCGAAACGCCGACGGCGTTTGGACTTAGCCTTGCAACGGCTGCTCGAAGACATCGCTCGGTCGAGGCGATCGCTCGCTCAGGTGGGATAGTTTTCGGTGAACTTGCCTCATCTTAGCCTTCACATAATAAATTGCATGTTTTCAACTTGCACAAGTAGGCTTGATAATAAAAGAGACGAATCCACATAGCTAAAGGGAATAATCTCGACGGGTCGAATTGAGTTAGAATATGGAAAGGTCCAATGGTCGGCTTAGAGTTGGTGCACGGCATGCTTTGAAAATAACACTCGATCCTTCGTCCCGTAGCTTAGGAGAAGGAAAGTTGGTTGAGTCGGCGAAGTTATGAACATAGCCTAAGTCATAGGCGTCGCCCGCATGAATGCTTCATAAAGCATGCACGGTCCTGTCGTCCAAGGCTTGGCATAGCCTTGGCTTGCCCCATGAGTTAAGTTGCATTGCACAGCTTGTGCCATAAGTTTAGGCATCCAAATGACTTGGTCGTTCAAAGTTGAACGCGTGCACGACACGTTCCATCGAGGCAAGGCTTGATGCGGCCTTTGCTCGTTAAGTTGTAGGCTTGAGTAAGTTAGGCAAAGTTATGTCGGTCGACCTAAGTCATTCCAAGTGCTGTCCCGCTCATTCTGCGGTTGTCAGGTTAAATAGTCCCACGATCCCAAGGTCCGTCATATAAAGTATGACTTGAGCGATAGCGTCGTGTAGAACGAAAGTCGGTTTAAGGCACGATGTACAGACCTAGTGTTAAGGCAGGAACCACGGTTGATTGAATGAGTTTTGGAGGAAGGACTATCGAATAGGCATTGAGTTGAATGAAATAATATGGTAACTTGAAAAGAATGCTCGCGATCGTGGGTCGTCGAGGGATCTCAAATGATAGAAAGAATGCTCGCGACCATGGGTCGTTGAGGGGTCTCAAATGATAGAAAGAATACTCGCGACCATGGGTCGTCGAGGGGTCTCAAATGATAGATGGTTTGATATTGGTTTTGAAAGAGATGATAACATTGGAAGAGGAATGACTGTGTGAGACGTCAGTTTGTGTCGAGTCTTGTATGGTCATTGGACAACTTGTCGACAAGGAGGAGTTTCCACGCGCGACAATCCTGGGCGCCATGGGACTGCGGCGTTCCGGAGGAAAACAGGTATAGCCAGTAGCTGGACGAACCGCTCGGGTCATTCGGAAACTTTCATCGGGGCTAGCTACTTGCGCTGAAAGGGTCGCCAAATGGCAAGGCTATAGTCCAGGATAGCTTGTGATGTTAGTGACCAATTCATATAGATGGGTCGGCACGGGCGGCAATCCGCGTGTGTGCCTTTGGATTGAGTCAGTTGGATGTGTGTACAGTTAGAACACAAGGTTTGGTCCTAAGATTTAGCATCAACATAGGCGACGTGCTACGGCACGAGATGCGGCGTCGGTCTTAAGTTGTTGGCATATAAGTTGCATAAGTTATGGTTTGAGTTGTCTTGAGTTTAAGTCAGGAAATGCCGCAAGGCGAAGTCGGTCAAGTGATACTTAGGCCAGAAGTCTTGATTGGGTCTGTTGGTGATCGAAGTAGCAATGGCCGCAAGGCGGCGATATGGTGAAGTCATATTGATTTGTGAGGCACGGTATGATGGATTTGTACGCACGGTCACACGGAAATGGAGCTTTATCGCGTAGTTACGTCTCTGATTATGGCCGTAAGGCAAACACGACTTGATAGGTCAACGTTGTTGAGTTAACATTGATGTTGCGAGCACGGGATGGTCTAAAGACACAAAATAAGCAAGGCGTCGGTCATAAAACTGATCCTAAGACAAGATTAGAAAGACAATCAATAAGAAGTGACTATGTTGCACAAAGTAATTCAAAGGTGTTGGGTTTGTATGGGTGGGCAAGGAGCTCATTCGACCAGTACAGTTGAGTACTGACACCCACATAGTTTTCATGTGCAGGCACAGGTAGAAGCTCGTAGCACGGAGCTCGCTTGGATGCATCGAGGCACGGAGTTCCTTGGAGATTCAAAGCGTGCGGCTGCATGGAGTAAAGACTTATACAGGACATAATGTATGGACGTCGCCTTCCGAAGCATCCGCTGGCTCAAGACTTGTAAATGAGAGATGAGAGAGAGAGCTGAGTGACTTGTAAATGTGAGATGAGTGAGCTTGAGTGATTGTAATATTGGCCTTGCGCCCCACTGTAACCTTTGTTTCAATATCAATAAAAGAGTTTCTTCTGAATGACTTGTGTTTGTTCTAATTTCTGCTGCTATTATTCAATGTCTCTGTACGGGACTTCTGTGCGACGATCCCGTCGCAGCCGCTGAAATCGACCGTTATGGAACCCGTCTTACACGAGCACAATCTAGGCTTGTGCGGCATCACGCCTTAGCGAGGACGATCGCTCCTACGGGAGCGGAGCGTGACATAATGGTATCAGAGCACGGCTTTACGTCCTTGGACTATCGATTGAATTCTTTAACTCGTTGTTTCCGCAAACTCTGAATTGTTGCTTCTGCAAAGTTAATATCGTTGGTGCGCTCTCTCTCAAATGTCCCACGAATGTCCATATAATAAGTCTAACTATTTTGTAAAACATAGAAGAACAGTTTTTGACAATAAACAAAAAAGATGGTTCGCGTAAGCACGGTTGGCTAAGTCGGGCTGGACATATACACCAAAGTTGCGTCGACCTTAGAAAAGTCGAGTACAGGAATTGAATTGTGTCGGACGAGAATGAGTTGAACTTGATTGAGTAAAGTAAGTCGACTATCGATAGGGGTGCTATCGAGCGACGATAACGTCGATGCGATATAGGTGAGCGTGCTTGAAATTTGAGGAATGGTTCGAACGAAAAATTTGAAGAAGTCGATTTTGATTCGAATGATAAGTTAAGGATTTATCGAATGACTTCATCCCTGAGTGGTGTATGTGATAGCCTCAGGGATGTCGATCGATTGATAAAGAAATGGTGCAAATTGAAGAAATACGTTAGTCGATGACTTAAGATAAACGGATGAACGATACGTGAATTTGGTTTGAGGAAAATCGATGTTGTGAATGATTCGAGGGATAATGATTGAACTTGAATTTGAATGTCGAGGAGATTATCAGGTCGAACGATAGCATCATTCGCACGACTCAAAATTTGGTTACAAAGGAAGATCGTCAAGTTACGTATATCGTCGATGGTATTGAGGCGTATCAAAGATGATATGCGATAACTTGGGGGTACTCTGACTCAGGCAAATGACGATCGTGCAAGTGTTATTGTTCGTTTGATATAATACTTAGGATTTTGATCGATATGAATGTTGGATGAAAATGATTGTGTTTTGATGGTTGTGCCGATAACCACAACGTCGACAATCTTGTCTTGTGCGAGCGCAACTCTAGCCTCGCACATGCGTTGCGTCGGATTTGGGGCGATCGTTCCGCGTAAGCGCCGACATGGTGATTCATGTCACGGGAATGATCGAACTCAAAAAATCAGGACGCGGCAACGTTGATTGTCTCGACTTGTCGGTTTGATGCAAAGGAAAATTTGAGGATGTTAGGACTTGCGATTGATGAATAAAATAAACTTAAGGATTGAGTAGGTCCAATCCGCGCATCGAGAATGAATTAGTCTAGACGCAAAACAAGAGTTACGTCCCGATGAGGATAATTATCCCGCGGGAGCGTGCATGGTGATTTATGCCCACCGTGGATAATCTGACTCGCGTGAGATCGGGGGGCAACATATTGTTAAGTCAGACGACCTAGTGATCGATTACGCGAATTGGAATAGATGACTTCAGAAGTATGGAATATGAAATTATGGTTTAGCGATGAATCGTATGGTAGCATGCTTAGCTTGAGAAGGATTGATAGGTGGATTATGTCAAACGTGTGCGAAGAGATAGACTATGTGAAACGGCATTGATAAACGAGCGATATGTTCATGTCGAGGATTGGTTGAACGTGAGTTATCGTAGGATGGCTTTGTTGAACGACTCGGACCCCGTGCGACGAATATTGGGATATGCGTAGGAAATCGATGCTCGATGTCTAGAAATCGGAGTGATGTAAGCTTAGGTAGAAAAAAAAAACCCCTATACTATCAACTTGGTTTGACCTTAGGATGGGGTCAGTGTTGATATCGTTGTTTGGGAACTGTGACTCCAATACTGACAATTGACTCTAACCTAAAGAGATTGCCTAGCGGCTAGGTGAGATGTCCATGTTGCGAGGGTTAGCATCGGTAGTATTGATTTTCAGGATTGAGTGGATGGATCGATAGGTGGAATTGGATTTACTATCACAAGGCTTGGTTGAAATGCATGTATTTCGGGGACGCCTGGAATGTGTGCATGATCCAAACTAAGTGATACGCTGAATCAGGTGAGACTTGAGGAATGAGAAGTGTCGAGGATTTTGAGATCGTGATTTCTGAAGAATGGATTGAGGGTAGCACGAGCGTGGCTCGAATTTGAGGGAACGCATAGGAGAAATATGTGCGAGAGTTCTTGAATCTTGAGTAAGAAGTTATAAGTCGATAAGTGTACTCAGTTAGTTTCGAGGACGAAACTTTTTCTGAGTGGTGAATGATGTAGTGCCCCATCCCATTCAGTCAATCGGAGGAATCGAAATGCCGATGGCGTTTGGACTTAGCCTTGCAACGGCTGCTCGAAGACATCGCTCGATCGAGGCGACCGCTCGCTCAGGTAGGATAGTTTCGGTGAACTTGTCTCATCTTAGCTTTCACATAATAAATTACATGTTTTCAACTTGCATAAGTAGGCTTGATAATAAAAGAGACGAATCCACACAGCTAAAGGGAATAATTCCGAAGGATCGAATTGAGTTAGAATATGGAAAGGTCCAACGGTCAGCTTAGAGTTGGTGCACGGCATGCTTTGAAAATGACACTCGATCCTTCGTCCCGTGGCTTGGGAGAAGGAAAGTTGGTTGAGTCGGCGAAGTTATGAACATAGCCTAAGTCATAGGCGTCGCCCGCATGAATGCTTCATAAAGCATGCACGGTCCTGTCGTCTAAGGCTTGGCATAGCCTTGGCTTGCCCCATGAGTCAAGCTGCGTTGCACAGCTTGTGCCATAAGTCTAGGCATCTAAATGACTTAGTCGTTCAAAGTTGAACGTGTGCACGGCACGTTCCATCGAGGCAAGGCTTGACACGGCCTTTGCTCGTTAAGTTGTAGGCTTGAGTAAGTTAGGCAAAGTTATGTCGGTCGACATAAGTCATTCCAAGTGCTGTCCCGCTCATTCTGCGGTTGTCAGGTTAAATAGTCCCACGATCCCAAGGCCCGTCATATAAAGTATGACTTGAGCGATAGCATCGCGTAGAACGGAAGTCGGTTTGAGGCACTATACACGGACCTAGTGTTAAGGCAGGAACCACGGTTGATTGAATGAGTTTTGGAGGAAGGACTATCGAATAGGCATTGAGTTGAATGAAATGATATGGTAACATGGAAAGAATGCACGTGATCGTGGGTCGTCGAGGGGTCTCAAATGATAGAAAGAATACTCGCGACCATGGGTCGTCGAGGGGTCTCAAATGATAGAAAGAATCCTCGCGACCATGGGTCGTCGAGGGGTCTCAAATGATAGCTGGTTTGATATTAGTTTTGAAAGAGATGATAACATTGGAAGAGGAATGACTGTGTGAGACGTCAGTTTGTGTCGAGTCTTGCATGGTCATTAGACAACTTGTCGACAAGGAGGAGTTTCCACGCGCGACAACCCTGGGCGCCATGGGACCGTAGCTTTCCAGAAGGAAACAGGTATAGCCGTAGCTGGACGAACCGCTCGGGTCATTCGGGAACTTTCAGCGGGGCTAGCTACTTGCGCTGAAAGGGTCGCCGAATGGCAAGGCTATAGTCCAGGATAGCTTATGATGTTAGTGACCAATTCATATAGATGGGTCGGCACGGGCGGCAATCCGTGTGTGTGCCTTTGAATTGAGTCAGTTGGATGTGTGTACAGTTAGAACACAAGGTTTGGTCCTAAGATTTAGCATCAATATAGGCGACGTGCTACGGCACGAGATGCGGCATCGGTCTTAAGTTGTTGGCATATAAGTTGCATAAGTTATGGTTTGAGTTGTCTTCATTTTAAGTCAGAAAATGCCGCAAGGCGAAGTCGGTCAAGTGATACTTAGGCCAGAAGTCTTGATTGGGTCTGTTGGTGATCGAAGTAGCAATGGCCGCAAGGCGGCGATATAGTGAAGTCACATTGAGTTACGAGGCACGGTATGATGGATTTATAAGCACGGTCACACGGAAATGGAGCTTCATCTCGTAGTTGCATCTCTGATTATGGTCGTAAGGCAAATTTCACGACCCGGTCCCAAATAATTGGGTCGAACCGGATCATGCCCAGCCTGCACTGTTGTTGAGACGACGGCAGTAAGCTGTTCAGTAGCAGGTAACCATACAACACAACTATATTTGTCACAACTCAACATCGGAAATAAACTTTATTAAACTTGGAATTTAAATACAAATGGAAATTGTTCTGAAATGAAATAACAGAATTTGAAATAAAACAACAATGCAGAAAAGAAAATCTATCTATTGGCCGGATCATCGGCCTCAATCCCATCGTCCTCCTATGGGGACTCTAGCAGCACAACCGGGTACAACACAGGGTCGTAGTAGCTGCTGATTAATAGCTCAGCATCCTTAATGTCCCCTAAAAATGTATCTCCAGTCAGAAGGGAGCAAAGTACAATTCATGCTAATTTTTAACAGTTAAATTAAATAATAGAATCATGCAATTCTAAACAGTTTAAACATGAACAGTTTTCAGCAGTAAAACAGTGTGATTTGAACAGGCAATAAAATATGACCGGCTTAGGTTTGTTACAGTAAAGGATAGGGGTTTTGTTACAGTATTGTCATACTCATTACACTATTCTCCCAGTCCCCAGTAGTTACAGTGCTCTCAGAGAGAGTTTCGTGTTTACATCGTGGTTTAGACTTGCAGTAAAGCGATTAATTAAATAACTGTAAACTAACACAAACTATACTTGCCTCAAAGGATTTGACTGGAGAGGTAGAAGACTTCGAGACAGGAAATCAGAATCGTCCTCGAATTCCTACATTCGAGAAATTGATTCAGATTTCAGGTTTACCAATCTAGCTACGCTAGTTGAAATCTCTATTTGCGTCCTAATCAAATTTTAATTCTTTAATTAAACCAATCACGAAAATACGATTATCTGTGCGTTGATTTAATATGAGGGAAAAAGATTGTTTTATATTTTTGAATTCGGAAAACTCGTCGATGCCAGATTATTTCATGAAAACTTGGTATTTTTATAGTTTATAAATATAAAGCTAATTTTTCTTACTTAGTGAGAAATACATGATTTTTAATTAAATAGAAACTTGTCAATTTTAGGTGAGAAAATCTTAGTTAATTTTATACGAAAATACTTTTATTCAATTTACTCGTTAAATAGAAAAACTCGCAAAACCAAAAATAACTAAAAATCTAATCTACCAGTTACAGTTACAGACCACAGCCAGCTGGGCTTATGCCCATTACAATTTATTTACATAAATTAAAATAAGACAAAACTGCCGTTAGTCCAAAACTTAAATATTAATAAAATATGAACAAAAATTAATAGTAAAAATAAAGATAAAAATAGAGTCTCAGATATGGTCTAATCCTCAACTTGGCTAATGCCTCAACGTCCGGGCGAAGCCGGTTTCGTTTGCACTTAGCCGGGTCCATTGACCGATACGGTCGTCACCCAAAATAAAATATCAAATAAAATTCCGAAATCTATTTTAAATTCATTTTTAAAATAATCTAGAATTTACGGAAAAATCCGGCAGCATCTCCTCTGTTTTTGGTCAACCCAAAAACTGGAAAATAGCGCCGATAATTTCCTGCAAATCCCAAACCAGGAAAAACCTGAATTTATATATATATAAAATCCACAACCAATCCACAGAATAATCGGAACGACCCGAATAATTTACGGAAGTCCGATTCCAACCCAAAAATCACAGAATGCTACCGGAAAAATCCGGAAAGCTAAAACATACCAAAAACCAATTCCCGAAATATTCTGAGAATCCAAAATAATCCACAGAACCTTTCCGAAGGTTCCGTAAAAATACGGCGTCGCTAAAACCGAATTCCCAAAGGGAATCGGGGACCATTGCTCATCATCGACTATAATAAAATGGACGGGATAGGGGTTATACCTCGGGTTGCTCGGCTAGAGCTCTCAGATGAAATATAGGGAAGAAAATAAGAGCTCCGAATCAGCAAAATAATCCCGGAACAGCGCCGAAAGTGAAATCCAGCTCCTGATCGGGAACCGAAAGTCCCCGAACACGGATCGGGGCGCTGGACAGCAACGGACAGCAGCAACGCTGTCCAGAACAGCGGATCGGGGGTCGCACTACAAAAAATAAGGTATTTAGCAGCAAAAAGTTTTGTTGCTAAAAGTACCAAAATTGTTGCTAGAAGTTTTAGCAACGAAAATTTTTCGTTGCTGGACTCGTTGTTTAAAGTGCGTCACCTAAAGTATTAGCAACGAAATGCTGAATTCGTTGCTGAATCCTTACTTTTTAGCAACACGACTTTTGTTTCGTTGCTATTTTGGTGCACAAACGTTTCGTTGCTAAAGGTAAAAGTCTTTAGCAACGAATGTTTGTCGTTGTTATATAATATATTTAGCAACGATATAGCATTGCCGAATGCACAATTTTTTGGCAACGCACATAATTCGTTGCTACATGTTGTAATTAACAACGGATATTAATCCGTTGCCCAAAAAAATTGAATTCATCACATTACTTAGTAACGATTCATTGTCGTTTATATATATATATATATATATATATATATATATATATATATATATATATATATATATATATATATATATATATATATTCATTGCCCTCGTTTATGCACCCAATTATTTTGAATAAATTAACACAATAAAAAGTCATATAAACTTTTCATAATAGAACTTCAATTGTTTTACAATCACATATTTAAAAATTATAAGAAAACGTCTACATAAAAATATGAGACATCTCTATAAACACCTTGCTCCAAAAAGAAATTACTCTGATGAGGTGTTGACTTTATAAGCACCACCTTGCTCCATAAACATCATAAACATGTTTTGTAGACGGGTTGAGGCAGCTAGAGACTACTCTAATTTCTTATTCATCTCTACTCGTTCTGCATCAAATTTCTTATTCATCTCCAATATCTCAACTCTTAGCATAGCCTCTGTCTCGGAGGAGGTTCTGGATGTTGCAGTTGAACGAGAGAAAGCCGTTGGCTTAGTATATGCACCAAGACCCTAGTCATAGTCCGATCTTTGCTTTAAGACCTTTTCAATAACTTCATCTTGTGGCAGTGTTAAGCCTTGTGTTTCAGCCTCCACTTGAATCACCACCATCTTTTTCTGAAATTACAAACATTTATATTATAATGATGCACAGGGCTCACAAAACATCTATGACAAATCTAGATAAATAACAATTATGTACAGAAATACAGCACTGGGCTTTGTGCAGGGCTGCAACAATAACAATTTGCAACAGTGACCTGTAGAGCAAGGTAATGCAGGTTGAACTGAGCTGCACATATGCAGCAGTGACTTGGAGAGTCTACAATTATGTACAGAAATACAGCAGCAGTTGTGGAGGATTTGTAGCAGTGTTCTACAGTTTTGTGAGTGGCATTGGCAGCTATGCAAGGGCATAGTCAGTGGGTGATGCAAAGGTTGTGCTGCAGGCAATGAGTGTGAGTGAGTATATCTTAGTCTTGTGTGAGTGTGTAAAGGTAGTTTAGGATTGAAAGACATTTGTGTGTGTGCAGGGGACTTTTGAGAGCAGCAGCCAGTAGGCAGCATTTGCTGCACTAGAACAACAGCTGTACAGGGGAGTGGACTGCAGTAATGTGTAGTCAGTGTATTAATGCACAAGAGTGCAGCAAGGGGTAAAACCTGAGTGCATGCTGCATTGTGTGTCGACTGAAGTATGTAGTAGGAGGTCCTGTGCAGGGGGATGAGCCCCTGTGCATACAAAATTAAAGGTTTTATTCAAGATTAATAATAATGAAAAGCATTACATTCTCTTCTAGATTTTGCCTATTTGTTCATCCACTATAGTCTACTTCAGTTTCTGTTATGTATCTTTGCATCAAAATGTTCTCCCTCCTCACAGAATATATATAGTCGTGTCTCCGCCAGTGACAGGCATGCATGCAAACTACCAAACAACTGAGACAGATATAGTATGTAGCCAATACTATTATTTCTTTATATGGCAAAGTCAACAAGAACTCTGGAGAAAGTAATCTAACTAAAGTTTTCAGAAAAATCAATAGTTGAAAAGATACATAATTGGACATGATAACCATTGTCTAACAGAATTATCGAGAGAAGTAATAGTAGCTTCCTATCTTGAACCTGTTCAAACTTTGTTTTTGGACTGTCGCAGCCAGATATGGAGGCTGACTCTGTCAAGCAAGCAAGTGAAAGTTTGACCAAACTTTGAGCCAGCAAGGAATCAAAATTTATAGGCATTTATTGATGAATGGGCTTCATGGAAGTAAGATAAAATCTTGATGGACTGAAATAGTATTCACCTCTGTATAATCGTTTAGCATAATCGTTAGCCACATGTTGTTTTTCAGTTCCAGTGACTACATCATGGTGTTGAGCAACTGCTAGAGCATCAGCCAAACTGTATGTTGTTGGCCCAATACTACTTCCTCTAAAATATTCCAATTGCGTAGCTGCCTGCTCATAAATTGGAAGATTTGTTACTGAAAATAGATTATAGATGGGCAATGTAGAATGACCATCAGATATTCAACTCATCACATTGTTAAAATGTAGCAAGTACTTACCAGATAGTAACCACACAACAATCTCATATAACCTTTCAAGGCAGGTCTATTTGTGAAGTATCATGTCAAATATGCATTTGCCTGATCAGCACCTAGCAATTTAAGAAAAACTGTTACGAGTCTATAACAGATGCCAAAAGAACCCAGATAGTTTATACAACTTCACATTTTTCAACTCATGTGAAGAAGTCGTCGGTCTTCAAACGCCATGATTCACTTGTCTTATGCTTTGCATCTGTATAGAATATAGATGGATGGGGTTGAATACAGAGCACTAACTCACCCATCCTAAAGAAAGGAAACATTTATTAAGGAATTGATACATTTTTTTTATAAAAGAAACATATGAAAAATAGAAAAATCATGGAACAAGCTGAGAATGCAAATTAATATTCTTTTCAGGAAAAATGCAGGAAAACTAACCTTGTAAACATAATGAATAAACTTATCCAGCTGCCTAAACTATGACTCTGCATACTGATACATAAAATCGGCTCCCATGGTGAACATAATGTGATTTGTTTTGGTAATGTTCACCTGATACAACAGAGTTTCTTGCCATTTAAAGGATGAATACCATAAATCACGAAAAGATAAATCACACATATTAAGCCAACAATACTTTTGGCATGCATGTGAATTTCAGTCATTGTGATGCCATCAAAAGAGGAATACATAAGAAAGATACTAAGCAACTTAAGTTTAAATTTTTTTAATAATGTCCCCAGAATATAGCCTTATTGGCCTCGTCCATGGCCTCTTTGGCTTTAATTCCTAGAGGAGTTTTAGCAGCCACAGAAGCCCTCAACATATCACCCGTAGCCAAATGACACAAACAATATTCATCCTTAATAATAGGTGACTCAGTTCCCTTCCCAGATCCTGGTGGACCTGCCAAACCAGGTAACTTATGACAGTTAATGGAGAGGTTCTTGCTTCTGGTTATGGAAGTTGGAAAGGAGATGGTTTTTAACATAGAATTTGTGTAGCCTGAGTCAAAATTTTGTTAAAACCCCTTTGTTATCATTGTTTTTTTTTCTATTGTCTGAAATGTGGAAGCTAAAATATTAGAATCTAATATTATCTACGTGAGTGGTAGCTCGAGACATTTATCATGAATATGTTACAATCCTGAACTAGGTAAGAAAATCTCAAATTTCTACACAACAACAAACCCTTCATTCCAAATCTTCAGGGTCTGCAGAGTTTGAAACACTATGCTTAGGAATATTATATTCCTAGGAATTTATTTATTTTACCAAACACATGAATTATATACATATCCGGGAATGAATTATATATATCCATGAATATTATATTATCTATCAAACACGATAATAAATTTTTTGGGGAACATAATACCTTGGAATAAAATTTTCGAGAAGATAAGAGTTCCAGGCTATATAACATTCCACAGAGTTCCAGGCTATATAACATTCCATATATCAAAGAACCTTACAGGCGTGCTTTTACTTTTCAATACCCACCAAAATTTGAGAACGCTTAATACAACACTACATCACATTCGCAACTGGCCTCAGGACGAGACATGTTGCTTAACTCTACTCGTAGGGCTTATAGCTTTAAAGCCGATGTAGGTCTTACATATCTCGAAACTAACCAATTTCACGAGTGGTATGGTTTATGAGTTCTCTCCTCTTTATTTGGAAAAAAGAATGTAACCGAAATGAGAATGCCAAGACTAACAACTGGCAATAGATTGAAAGATGGGATACACAATGAGTCCGTCAGCAAAAAGTCAGAGGTGGTGCCAATTTAGGATAAAATGATAGGACCGTCAGCAGGCGCGATAAGATATTAGTCAAAGGAATTGCTAGAACTAGAGGTAAGCCTAAACGAACTTGGATTGAGTCAATAACTAAGAACATGGTTTTGTAATGTTTGACATGGCCCTTAATAGAGCTGAATAGAAGCTAATGATTCAAATAGCCGACCACAAATTTTGGGATAAAGGATTTATTGTTGTGATTGTTATTGTACAAGGTCGAGTATCTAATTATGTGCACAATTGATTGACATGGCCTTTAACAGAGCTGAATTGAAGCTAATGATTAAAATAGCAGACCGCAATTTTTGGGATAAGGATTTATTGTTGTGATTGTTGTTGTACAAGGTCGAGTATTGATTATGTGCACAATTAATACAAGAAGAAGCAAGTATATCTAATTGAAAGAGTCATGATCGATTATTTGAAAAAAGTATATCAAATTTTGGGATAGAGGGTATTCTCTAAAGGATATTATCTACTTAGGGGAGGAAACCAGAAGAAAAGTTGAAACACCAATTCAGCAATAGAAGAAAACAAAGCAATGGCAGTCTGCAATGCAGACCATTGGCACATGTTCAGTAAAATAAAATCTCTGGTGGTCTATGGAGTTATAGGGTGTACTTGGATGTTCTCAAAACAGGATTTCAGTGCTACAATATTTATATTATCTGTAAGGTTTTGTTAATCCTGATACCACAAGAATCATCATAGATTACTCTGTTGTCTACTGACCATCGTCTGACTCCGAATCAAGGTGCCAATGTTGGGTCATGTGCAGCCAGCATCAAGTGGAATTCCTATTGTGAGTTATATTCGTCCAGTTCGAAGTTGGTCTTGAACAATATAACATTTCGTGTGGACTATGTTCAAGTCCTATAGAGTAACAAATTAGAGTTAGGTCTGAGCTCTCCATTTTGCCCAAAATCGTTGTTGATGTTACTCAACAGGGAGGTGGACGTACAAAGAGTGGAATGGACCCGATGAATACAGAGAAATCTTGTATCTAACTACGGGCTAGTTTGGTTTCAATTTGGAATGGTAAATGCTCCATCTCAAATGACAAACGCTAAATGATGCTCTTGCAAGCATAAGGTACCACAAATTCCCGGATATGTATGCAAAGTTTTACCTACTATTAGCATGTTTCACAAGAAAAGCAGTGACTGTCATGTATCTCGAGTCATTTTTAGTTTGATCCACCAAGGTAGATTTTATATTTGTTTCCCATGTTCAGTTAACTATGATTCAGACATGGCCAATTGTACTATTGAACGTCCATTTGCCTTTTCAATACTCTTTGATAAATCCACTTATTGGCTCACTACCTAACTTGGGTGGTGTATGAGTTGAAAGCCACTGGAAAGATATTGATGACAATTCAGTAGTAGGACAAAATACATCTACGGAATCTTGATATAAAGCATTAAAGCATGTTCCTTCAGTCTTTGGTGTGTTATCACATACAACCCATGATGTTAAAACTTGTTTAGCAGCAACGAACAATTTGCGTCAAAGTTTAAAAAAAACCAAATTAGTTTTGTCCCTGTTCTTTAATCAAGTTTAGATTAAAGAACAATGTGCGTCAAAGTTTAATTCGATTCAATACCTTGGAAAGAGGGCAACCAATTCATTCTCATGGAAAGACAAGTTGTCTCCCAGACACTCCAGGATGCTATGGAGTCGAGCCAAACTGCAATACGCTATAGCTTTGTCTCTTCCAAACTGCAAACAACAATAATTTATAAAGTTCGAAAGAAACTAGACATTGATACAAGTAATCAAATTTAAATCATACTAAGGAAAATATTCAAAATTTCTAACAGTTAAAGATTCTTATTAAGACTAGTTGAACTTGCCAATACATTTTTTAACTGTAATGGATTTAACTAAAAATGATTAAGCTAACAGAAAAATTAACAATTTACAAAATATAATGAGCCATCATCTAAAATTGTACCAGAGGAGGAAAAAAAAACTTTGGTAAACCATATATGAATAGATTTTCCCAAATCAGGAACCCTAACCTAGAATTCTAGAAAGGATTAGAAGAAGAAACCTAACCTCTATATAAGCAATGACTTTGCGGCACTCTTGGAGGGCGGCGGGAGTGAGGAAGGCCCTCCGAACTCAAACTCCAAGAACTTCTCATCGGGGCGAAACTTCTCGTCCGGGTGGAACTCGGACTCCAGGAACTCGTTGCCATTGTTGTCATCGTCGGAGAAGGAGCAGAATTTAGGTTGGGGTTGGTCTTCTTCTTATGCTTCTTCCTATCCTCTTCTTGGAACCTGGTCGCATGACAATTCTTTGAGATTTGAGGGTTATGGTTTGGAACGAAATAAGACACACACACACACAGAGAGAGAGAGAGAGAATCAGAAAGGGGTAGCGACGCCGGTGAGGATGGTGGTGGCGGAGGCCTGGCTTGGGCTGGCGATAAAGAGAGAAGATTAGGGGATTGAGGATTGATGATTTGGGGCGGGGGAAGTAGGGAGGGAACTATGAAAAAGAGGAGGGATGTCAAATTAGTGAGGGAAAATGAAATTTTGGTACAGCTGCTTTTGTCTCTCTGTCAGATTGGTCTGCTTTGGTTTAGTGTATTGATTTAGCAACGTCATAATCCGTTGCTATATGTAAAAATATATTAGCAACAGATAGAATTCGTTGTTAATCTTAGATAAAAAATATAAATGATTTAATAACGATATTATCATTGCCTATTCACTCTTTGGTCTATGGCAACGGAGTTACAGCAACAAAAAATATTTTGTTGTCAAAATTTTTGTTTAACAACGAAAAATATATGCATTGCCAAAAAGGTTAATTTGCAACGAAAAATATTTTGTTACTGAAAAATTTGTTGCCCTATGGGGTATTTCTTGTAGTGGCGGCTGCGGGATCCGACTAGGTCGGATCGGAGGCAGTGGCCAGGGGAGCTGCGGCCAGGGGAAGTCGGCCAGAGGGACACGCGCAAGGGGGCGCGGGGATGGGCGACCGTCGGCGGGGGCGCCGGCGGGTTTGGGCGCGGCTGCGCCGGCCAGAGGCTCGCGGGGTCGGCGGTTGGCCGAGAAGAGGGGCGCGGCTCCTCTGGGACGCGGTGACAGGGGGCGAGCGCTCGGCAAAGGGAGTCGGGCGCTGTCAGGGCGTCGGTCGGCAGGGGGCGCGCTGGGGCGCGGCGTCGAAGCTTCGGGGAAAGGGCGTGGGGGTTGGGAGAGTGGAAGAGAAGAGGGTGCTCTGGTAGAGAAAGAGAGAGAGGAGAGTTGAGGAAGGGGATTGTTCTCCTGGTAGAGAGGATGTGGGTTGGGGGAAAACCAAATATAGGAAGGGAGAGGTGAAGAATAAGGAGTAGTGGTGGTTAAGAGAAGAAGGTGGAGAGAAGAAGTTGGCTTTGAACGAGTGGGAGAGTGTGCTGGTCCTTCGGGACCAGCTCTCCAAATGCTTATTATTTTTTTTTATAACAACTATTAGCCAAATCAGATTTTAAGAAAGAAAGGAATGGGATTGGGTTCGGCTCAGGCCTGGGTCTGGGTTCGGACTCGGGTCTGGATTCGAATTCCAAAAATCCTTGTTATATTATTTTTGAAAACTTTTACACTCAAAATAATTTCTAAAAATATATTAATAATAATAGAAATATAGATATTAATAATACACAAAAAATGGGTTTCACAGCAAATACGACTTGATATGTTAACGTTGTTGAGTTAACATTGATGTTACGAGCACGGGATGGTCTAAAGACACAAAATAAGCAAGGCGTCGGTCATAAAACTCTGATCCTAAGGCAAGACTAGAAAGGCAATCGATAAGAAGTGACTATGTTGCACAAAGTAAGTCAAAGGTGGTGGGTTTGTATGGGTGGACGAGGAGCTCATTCCACCAGTACAATTGAGTACTGACACCCACATAGTTTTCATGTGCAGGCACAGGTAGAAGCTCGTGGCACGGAGCTCGTTTGGATGCGTCGAGGCACGGAGTTCCTTGGCGATTCGAAGCGTGCGGCCGGATGGAGTAAAGACTTATACAGGACATAATATATGGATGTCGCCTTCCAAAGCATCCGCTGGCTCAAGACTTGTAACTGAGAGATGAGAGAGAGCTGAGTGACTTGTAAATGTGAGATGAGTGAGCTTGTGTGATTATAATATTGGCCTTGCACCCTACTGTAACCAAGCTAAACTAGGTCATACTAGGACAACCAAGGTCAAACAAGGTCACAGGAAGTCAATCCAAGTCAAACTAGGTCAATCCGGGTCAAGGGTTGACTTACAGTTGACTTTTGGTCAAAAAGTCAACTATGGTCAACTCCGGTCAATACTGAGTCAACCCTAGGTCAAACTAGTCAAATGTTGACTAACAGTTGACTTTCAGTCAACTGGTCAACTCTGGTTTGGTTTTAGGTCGATTCTAGGTCAAGCGTTGACTTGAAGTTGACTTTCGGTCAAAAAGTCAACTCTTGGTCAACGGGGGTCAAGACTAGCCTAAACTATCCTCGTCTAATCATTACCTACCAAGACAACCTATTTCTAACCCCATACAGAAATCAGAAACCCAATACCTTATATTACCCAATATCCTAACATTTACCCTTTACAAGGTATTCCCGATACCTTGACCATTACTAAGGAAACCCCGCTAATCCTTAAAATATTAGCCTAGGCTCCTTAGGGTAGCTAGATAATATCCTATCTAGGATTTACCTACCAAGAAATCTAGGGTTCTTGGACATCTAGTCCATCTTATGGCCATGTTGGTCATCTCAACATTACCTTAGTGTATCGTCATGATATGCTATAGTATCTTGAGATACCACACCCTACTCTCTACCAACCTTCCTAGTTCACTCTTCTACACTCTCCTAGTGTCTAGGTTAGCCCTCTCTACTAGTCTACTAGGATACTAACCTAGTTAGGGCACTAACCTATCTAATCACTTTCAAGCACTAACATCAATTACCCATAATAACCCTCCTAACTACCCCTCTCAAAACCCACTACTAGGCTCTAACTAAGGACAATACTAAGGGTTAGATAGGGCATTATAGGGTTTAAGAGTGGGGCAAATTGGGGTTTTCAAATGGGGTTCAATACATGGAAGGATGGATAGATGATAGATGAATGAGTGTATGGCTGAATTGGTAAAAGAATGGATGTTATGGATGAATGTTTGATTGAATGGACTGTTGTGGAGGGGGACTGAATTGATTGAAATGGGGTGAATGCATATGTGTATGAATGACTGAAGGTGTAGGGATTAATGAATGGGACAAAGGATAAATGAATGAAGGACTAAATGGATGAAATAATGGAATGAAAAGGCAGGATGTGGAAGAATGAATGTATGGGTGAATGTATGCATGACTGAATGTAGGACTGAATGAGTGAATTGAATGGGATGAAATGAAGAATGAATGAATGGAATGCATGGTTGTGTAACGGGAGGATGTATGGATGAGTGAATGGAAGAATGGATGGAAACATAATTGATTTGAATGAATAGAAGGAATGGAGGCTATGGATGAATGGAAGAATAGATGAAGGATGAATGGGATTAATGAATGTTAATGAATGTATGAAGGGGTGGCTGTATATAGGCTGGTAGATGAATGAATGAAGGGATAACTGGGGTGCTATGGGGCTGTCCCTACATGTTGCTACTGTAGCAGTTCCTACTGCTACTGCTTGCTGCCAAGCAGTGCAGCCACTGCTCACTGCTGCAATTTGCAGCAGCTATTGCTGCTGATACAGCTGCTTCCAAGGGGCAACAGCTCTCTACCCCCATCCTTCACTTCTCTCACCCTCTATCACTCCCCTATATCTCACTCTCTATCATTCCATACTTCTCTTCATCACTCTTCTCAATATCTTATTCTCATAATCCCCCTCTCACTCTCGATATCTCCACACACCAATAAATACATATATGCATATATATAACCACACACACACACACATATTTATATACATATCCACACACACACACATACATATATATGCACTCACCCACACATATTATATACATAGAGACACTCTCAAATATATATATATATAATATATATATTTTATATATTTATATATATATATATATAATATATATATATATATATATATATATATATATATATATATATATATATATATATATATATTTTTGGGGGGGGGGCCGGGGGGGGGGGGGGGGGTTCCGGGGGTGGGGGGGCCAGGGGGGGTGTCCGGCAGTGGGTGCCACCCGGGGCCGCGGCCAAAGCCGCCCAGTCACCCCGGGTGGAAGGGAGGGCTCGAACCCAGCCCACCCCTAGGGGAGCCAACCCTCCTAACCACAAGAGCTAGGCCCGCCGGACATATATATATATATATATATATATATATATATATATATATATATATATATATATATATATATATATAAGATACACACACACAAAATATATATATCTTATATATATTTTGTGTGTGTGTATATATCTTATATATATATATATATATATATATATATATATATATATATATATATATATATATATATATATATATATATATATATATAAGATACACACACAAAAATGAAAATATACATATAGACACAAAAATATATATATATGGACCCACAAGAACACATCCTAACAAATGTAAAATCTGAGATTAAAATAGGAAATTATTCATTCAAACAATATCACAAACACAAGAGGTGTCCAACATTGGGGGTTTCCCACTAGGACACAAAACTACACATGGACACATCCTAATGACCTCCAAATGGACACGAAATGGACACAAATGGAGATACAACCATGGGGGTTATTCCTATGGGTTCAAAATATTCCTATATGCATGTAGGGGTGGATTAGAGGAGAGATTATACCTTCCGGGAGATCGAAACCAAAGAAACTCCTTCCAATACGACACCGACACGAAGAGACCTCCAAATGGACACGAACAAGAGCAAAATCCTCCCAAACTTGGCTAGCACACTCTCTTCATGGAATAGAGAAGAAATGAAGAAGATTTAGTGGAAGAAGGGATTGATTTGGAGATGAAATCAATGGTGGTTCCTCTCAAAATTTAGGGAAGAACAAGAGAGAGAAATTTGTGGATAATAACCAAATGAGAATGATCCATATCCCCTCCTATTGTGGCCAGCCTAGCCTAGCTAGGTGTCCCTCTATTGGAAAGTCAAAAAAGCCCCCACTTGTCTTATTAATTAATATTAGGAAAAGGGTTTTAGGTTGAGGCTAAATTAGTCTAGTTTTTGTAAGACCCATATTTTAGGATTTTCGAATTATTGGCGAATTATTGGATTTTGTCGCAGCATAGTTAGATTATTGGTAGTATTATTATATTTATTATTATTATTATTATTATTATTATTATTAGTCGGTATTCGAAAAAAAATACTATTTCAAATTTATTGGTATCGGATCTTTGATTGCTGACCCGTCCCGATTCCGTGCCCGGGGTCCGACCCCAAACCCAACCCGACTTCGAACCCGTCTCGAACTCAAATTCTTTTAATCATTTAACTTTGTTTTTTTTAAGAAAGGAAAAAAAATATAATTATTTATGAAAGAAGAAAAAAAAACTCACTCACCCCTACCCCATCCTACGTACAGACCCTCACTCACTATTCCTCTCCACACACACAAACCCACTCTCTCCAAAAATTCTCCACCAGCCCCTATTTCTCTCCAAGCCAAGAGAAACCACCACCACCATCTCCATTTGTTTCTTCTCTAAAGAACAACCCTATTAATTTCACCTCCTCCTCCCCTCAAATCTGAACCCCCGCGGACCCTTTCGCCGGCCGCCCCATCTGCGGCCGCCCCCAACCCCGCTCGGCCCTGCCCGCCGGCCGCCTTTCCAGCATGTCGAACCCCCGGCCAGAGCCCCGTGCGGCCAGCCCGACGTCCGTCGACCCCCGCAACCCCTCCGGTGCCCTTCCCGCGGCCGCCGCGACCGCCACCGGCCGACCTCGACAGTGTCGACGTGCCCTTGTCGGCGCTGACCCGCGGCCGACAATGGCCAAACCCCCTTGCCAACGTGCCCCCATGCGGTCGTTCTCCCCCGACCCGTGCCCTAACGGCCGATCTTCGCCCCAGCGGCTGCCCCGAGTTTCGCAGCGCCTCCCGCCGACCAGATCCGCCCCCGGCGACCCCTGCGCGCTGTCCCGCCGGCCAGCATCTCCCCGGCAAAACCGAGTCCCCGTGCTGTTTCGGCCAGCGCCTTCCCGGCGTGACCCCGAGCCCTGTCGGCTCCGCCCCAGCGCTGCCCCCGAGCTCCAATCGTTGTTTTTGTGCCCCGATCCGCTGTCCGCAGCATCTCGTGGGTCCAGATCCGCTGTTCTCGTGGCCGATCTTTGTTTTCGCATATTTTGGAGTTTTCTCGAGTCCACGGAATTAATTTTTCTCTTATTTACATCTGAGAGCTCTAGCCGAGCACCCGAGGTATATTTTTGTGTCCTCGTGTCCCTTTGGGTTTTTGTGTCGATGATGACGCGGTCTCGACCCTATTTCGGGGATTGAAATTTGAGTCCGTTGCGTTTAGGGGATACGTACGACGTTTTACGTCGCGACGTTGTTTTTTTGTGGTTCGGATTATTTACGCGGGACGCGTATGTTTTTCTGATTCGTTATTTTCAGTTCGCGATTTGGCTTTATCTATATGTTGGCTTTTATCTATATGTGTGGGTTTAGGATTATTACTCTGGGTTAGAATATTATTGTAGATTGGTTTGGTGTATTCCCTGGTTTGGGACTTTCTTTTGGTGCAGTGATTTGTATCGTCTATGTGGCTGGATTGTCCAGTTACAGAAGTGGTGCTGCCCAAATTTTCAGTAAAACCCTTTTCGAAACACTGGTATTTAAATTAATTTCATAAAACAAAATCTACTTTCGAACTCGGTCTTTGTAAAAGGATTTCCAAATTGGTTATGTTGGTTGGTTTGCGACTTTTTCGAGATTTTACGTATCTCCTGTTAGGCGACGACCGTATCGGTCGAATGAGCCTCGGCAAAACGCAAACGCTACAGGACCTTTTTGTACGTTGAGGTGCTTGCCAACAATGTGATACTTAATGACCAAATCTGAAACTTACCTATATTTTATATTCTATAAATTTATTTAGAACTCGTTACTAGGTATTTTTTATATTGCTGGAAAATATTGTTTCAACTATTTAGCTTGCACTTTTTCGTTATTATTTGAAATGTGAGATACATATTCGTACTTGCTCCCTCCTGACTGGAGACCAACATTTTTAGGTGACATTGAGAATGCTGAGCTATTGTACAATAGCTACTATGACCCGATATTGTATCATGTGGTGTTGCCAGAGTCCCCCTTGGAGGACGCAGAACCAGAGGCTGATGAGCCGACCATCTAGCTAGTTGCTTTTCAGTTATCTAGTTTTATTGTATTAGAGTTTGTTGATTTGAATTCAACTTTATTTCATTACTTTCATTTCTAGTTGTACTTTTCAATTGTTGAATAAAAAGTTTTTAAATTTTCCGTATATTCGAGTTGTGACAAATGTATAGATGTTGTTGTGAATACCTGCATATAGAACAGCTTACTGCCGCCGTCTCACAATGGTGCAGGCTGGACATGATCCGGTTCGACCCCAATAATTTAGGATCGGATCGTGACATATTTTAGTGGTGGCCCATACAGGTCAATCAACAACTTAAGTGAACATACCTAGAAACAACTAGAACACTAGAATATTGATTTGTCACAACATAGGACCGAATTATCTATATATAAGTAACTATTTTTGCTTTCTTATAGAACGGTAGGTTATCTTGTTTATGCTAGCCCCTAAACTTGCCAGGCTATGAAGACAACCGGACCTATGCCTATCAGTCGGTACTAGCAAGATCTTGTTTTCTGTGCATGACGCAAGAAAATATGACAAGAGAATCGTAGTAGTAGATTGAGCAGCGGGAGGCTGCTCGAACCAGACCAGGACCAGAAGAGTTGATGATACCTAGAATTATTGATTAGTACTAGATGATACCCTACTGAAGCATAACATATTACCCTTGATTACACTTTTTCTGGCCAATATCTTTTCCAAAGTCATGTCTCCCCTACGATACAATTTCTAAATTGTAATCTTAATGAGAATGTATGTAAGGCGATATTTCTCAAGGATATATTAGGTGATTAAGAATTGGAAGAATAGAATTTTGGAATACCTAGATATTAGTTGGTACTGATAACAATTGGAAGTGATATAATATACATGGTGAACAGAGAGTCTACTATATTCACCATGTTACAATATAGGGCCGAAATTATTTATTTTTAAAATATTTATTTTTGCTTGCTTATAGTTTTATAGGTTACCTTGCTTACGTTTGTACCTAAACCTTATCTAGATTAGGCCGATTGTATGATGGTATGTTTTACTGCCTATTTTATTTTCTAGATTTTTGGTATATTTTAGTGTCCCATGGCTTTCGGGATTATTTTCTTCCATATCTCATATCTTTATCAGATTCTAGCATACTTTAGGATCCATACTCTCTCGTCGTTTTTGGATTAAGATTAGATTTTTTATTTATCTCCTTCTTTAGCAAACCTATTCCAACTTCTCCATTTGTTGATCAAATCTTACTCCTCTATCTTTATTTGGAATCTACATCCATTCGCTATTTAGAGTTTCAAATTCTTCTATAGCAAACCTAATAAACTCTTATCTACCCAAAGTATTTCTACGGGTAGTATATCCAACCATTTCTATTGGCCTTATTTCCAATTGACTTTCTCAGAACCAATTTTGAACCGAATTCTTTTGGAACCATAAAGCCCCAAGGTTAATTGTTACCAAAGAATTGGTTCAACTTAGCTGGTTCACATATCTCCCAAGGGAACTATTTTCCAAAAAAATAATTCCAATATGGATTGACATTTTCTACGTTATTCCAAGTACCGAAAATATTTTCATTTGTTGACTTCCTCCACTCAACTTGAAACCTTACTCTCTCTATGCAACTTATGTAAACCCTCTAAATTTTTACTATATTTTTTTATTAATTTATTTTGGTATTGATTTTTATTTTGGTATCGTACCTCGAGTGCGAATGCGTAAAGACGTAAATACGAGATATTTGTTCATTCATATACAAATATTTTATTATTGTTTTTCTTATGAATATAGAATAAATATGTTGTTTCAATACATAGTATAAACAAATATTTTATATCAGAAGAACATTTCACGATATTTACCAAAACCTTTATCTTTTACTTTTATAAAAGATTATTTTATTTCTAGTTCAAATTAATTTAGAAAACTATATTTTATGTAAATACCTTATTTGTATGGATGTACAAATTTTTATTCATAGATTTTTTTGGATTTTTGAAATTATTTATTATTATTATTTTTAGAAAAGATATTTTGAACTTATTGTGGTAATTTAAACTTTGATTAGATTTTATTGATTTAATTTAAATAAGTTTGATTTAAATATGGGAATCATCTATATTTAATTTGGATTTGAAATTATCTAGATTTAATTGAGTTGGATTTGGATTGGATTTGGATTGAATCGGTTTTAAAATAATTTAAATTAAAAGGAAGATTAATTAAAGGGGGTTTTAAATAAATACTAATCCTACTTCTACTAGGAAAACATATCTATCTATATCCTATCCTAACAAAGCAAACTCCAATTTATTTAAATCAAATCCTATCTAATTTAGGAGATAAATCTGAAACAAATATCTATATAAACCCAATACATCCCCCTTCTATCAGCCATAATTCAAAATTATTTTTAGTCTAATAAAAACTCTAAAATTCGTCATTAGAATTCAGCTCCGCTTTTTAGCAGCAAGAGCAACTTGGAACGACGATATCTCTTAGCTCCGAACTCTATTTTGCCTCCAGTTTTTTTAAAAGAAACGTATCGAGGTAAGGTTTCCAAAAACATATTTTAATAGACAAAATTTATTTTGTATATTTTTGTAAAACTGTTTGAGTATTAGATGTCCGAAAAACAAACATATTTCGATATTTTCGTGATTTCGGGAGATTCCGGAAACGAAAATACGATCCGTTTAGTTTTTCGGAAAGCTGATACGAAAACCTATGCCATATTCTAACTTCAGAATTTATTAAATAAATCTAATAGGTACAGTATTAATTATAATTAGATAATAGACTATTTTTAGCATCCGGAGATGTTTGTTTCGACCTTAGTTCCTCGGCAGCTGTCGTTCCAACTACTTTCCTGTCTGATCTTTGCCACCACAGTTCTCAGGACCCATGCAAGTATACCTTGCTAATTTATTGTCGTATTATTTATTTTTCAATATTTATTTACTTGTTTCGTATTTATTATTTTTATTTGTTGCATGTCAACTTAGTTGTAGTGGACTACCCTCCTATTGTGGGATATTTTTATATCTCCGCTGGCTATGACACTTACACTACACGGTTTGAGGCATTTTATTAGGGGCACGACTTATTGACTAGCTATCTTTATTGTCGTGTGACGGTAGATATTCGTAACTGCTATGATTAGGGTTTTAGAGACTCAAGCAGTTACAAAACTGGACGAGTTATGGACATGACTTGAACAGTATGGGAAATATTGGGGGAGGACAGTCGCTAGTGCGTATGGGAATCCAAACAGGTAAACCATAGTCTCCGGATGGAACTGTGGCGACTTATTTGCAGATGTCCTCTGACGTTTTAGACGTTACGGACGGATACAGATGACTGGATGCCAGTTACGTACACATGAGCCTAAAATCCCACCCATACGCATGAAAGTTGTCCTCTAAATTACGCATTAGGCGGTTAGAATCTCCTTTGCATATTTGTGTCTGGAATAGTCTTTTATATATTATTTTATTATTCTGACAGTTTATATTAGCATGTTCTTCCTGTATCTTGCTACGTCCGTCTGAGGACCTGGTTCTTCCCCAGGTGTGTGCTTTCATGATTCACTGCAGATATCCTAGCCGGTATCATGGTCTTCTCCATTTATTCGAAGATGACGTAACTTGGTTCCTCCTTGCTACTTCCACTTAGCTTTTTATATATCATGGACTTCTTCCTTTTATTTTGGTTGGTAGTGGATGTGTCTCCACCCAACATATTGTACCAAAACAATTCATTATATGAAATCTTTTATTCCCTTATTTTGTGGATGAGATTAGTTAGTTATGGTTTACTACATTTTACAGCTTATGTATACATACAAGGCCCATATACTTCGTATGTATACAGCTGGCATGTCTACGTACTTAGTCCTACGTATTTTGGGACTGGGACGTTACATGTTTTTGTGATGACCCATGCAGGTCAAGTTTGCCGTTTCGGTTACATGACTGTACCGAACGGGCCTGCAATATAGGATTAGAGTCTAGAATCTCATCCACCTACTTGATCTCCTCCATTGACTCCATTTCGATCTCTCAGGCAACTTCCTTGATTCGTCTCTTGCTAGAACTCCTCCTACCGTAATCTTATCCTTTAATGTCGGTTAGGAAGATGACTACACTGGTATGTGCTCATAGGTCAAACACATGGATTACATGGACAATTGATATGCATTGAGGTCTTATTTGAGTTATAAAGGCATTTTTAACCTTAAGGAATAGTTAATTCTAAGTTGGGTAGTAGCAATATTACCATCTTCAAAAGATTGTTAAATTTTTACTACTAAGTGGTATACCCAAGAGGATAGTAGAATTGAGAAAACAAATTGAATTAATTTTTGAGTTCTGGAATTGAAGATCTTTTGAAAATATTTATGATTTAAATTGAGTTATAGCTACACATCTTTGGAGGGATATAAATTTGAATTGAAAGGGGTCTTAGATATGTTTATGTTGCAGTATACTTTACGATTAACCAAACTTTGAGGACGAGTGATAAAATTTGGTAAATTTTTAGATTTTAACTTGTGTCGTATGACTGAGGATTATAAATTTATTTAGATTTTGAGTTAAGGTTTCGATATTGGATATCAAAAAAAAATATTGTGGTAAAAAAAGAAGGAAAAAATAAATTTTGATTTTTGGAAGTATGTATGATTTATGAAATCAATTTGATAAAAATCATATGTAGGATTATGGTTGATAAGTGTATTAAATTTTTTTTGTTGTTGAGTTTAGATTTGGACTTGTATGGTAAGAGTTATCTCGAGGATTATTTGATTTTTTTAAAGTTATGATATGCTATGAAATTTAGTTAAAAAAAAGGATTTGATGACTGATAGGATTATTCGAATATTGAGTTTTATTACAACTTTTGGAAAAAGTTACTAATGATGTGATAAAAAATTATTGATTAAAAGAATTTACATTTTAAGTTATGATTATGATTGGACGAGGTAGAATGAATAGAAATTTGGTAGATTATTTTTCGAAAAATTCTTATTAAGAAACTTTGTGAAAGCTCGAGGTCAAGAAGTTAGACTTATAATGGTAGACAACCAAGATAGCCCTAATAAGATAGAGTAGTCCACATTAATTGCCATATCACTCATGACCATGATAGTTGTATATACTCAAGTGTAGTTGGCCATCTACCAAACCATGTGACTTTATCTCAATCTTGACTTACCTGTCCTTCCCTCAATCTAGACCTTTTACCGTGACCGTCTAATCGTTTGAGAATTTCAAAAATAATTAGAACTGTATCTTGATTATACCCGATCTAGGAGACTATCTTCTCTCTAGAAACCTTGTCCCTAACTTATTTTACTTTGATCTACTAGATTTCTTAATTATCTTTATTTTGTGCTGTAACTTGATCTTTTTTATTTTGTTTGCATTAATTAGCACCTCATGAACAGCCATTTTCTATTTTTTATCATTTGGTGTCCTCTATCGTGACATTGATATTCGGAGCACGAGACCAGCTGTTACCTTCCAACAAATTTTATATGTAAGACCTAGACGAGCTCACCTTCATGTAGGTATATTATGTCCCACTCAAACATGTCCATTGGTACTCTATTTTTATGATATGACTTTCAGGTCATAAAGACTAGACTATAACCTTTACCATGATACCGATATATTTTTCGACCAAGGATAGGGACTCAACCTCGACTCAATTCTTTCGATCCGATATGTGATTTTGTTCTACTTAATTCCTTAAATGCTTAACTTTGTGCTTTATCTTGATTGCTTGACCCATTGTCCCATCATACTATTAGTTTAACTCTTGTAAGTTGGGTAGAATGCCTTACGACCTAACTATCCTTATGACCTTAACCAAGTCTTAGACAAGTAGACCGTAGGATGACTACATAGGTACCTAGATCCATAAGAAGTTCAAAATAATTCTACTCTCTTTCAATAATAATCTCATGTGCCTATATTTTTACCATCTTGACTAATGTTGCTACTATAAACTAGTTTTGCAAGCTTATCCATCTATCGAGGTTGTTCATGACTTATGCTATTGAGCGCGCGCTCACTAACATATTGTCTAATTAGAACCGGTGCATGATAGTCTGATCAACCGAGTGCACTTTGGTTCGCTTTTTACATATCGTTCTAACATGGATGGAGACATAGTTAAACTTGGCCTCTATAGTCTCATCCACGATTGCCTTGGCAATTATCTTTTGAACTATTCATGTCGCCTTTGGACCACGTATTCGTATTCGATAATAGCTTCTTCACACTCTTAATAGTCTTTGTCTTTCACTTATTTTGGAATGACAAAACGCTCGTACTTAATATCCTCTTAGTTGTCCCACCATCTATTGCCAAGATAGTTAGCCACCGACCAACCAATGGAACTATATCCCCATCTCGAGTTACTCGTCCTTTCCCTTGACCCTAGATTCATTATCATGACCATCATTCACTCCCTAAATTAAATTTGTAATTTATTTCCATAGTTATCGAGATCACGATTTTCTAATGCATGTTTGTGTTGAACGTCGTGATTTGATCGATATAACTTTGTACCTTCTCGAACCCCCTGCTTATTTTAATTTCGAGGACAAAATTCTTGTAAGTTGGGTAGGATGTAAACCCCCTAAATTTTTACTATATTTTTTTATTAATTTATTTTGGAATTGATTTTTATTTTGGTATCGTACCTCGAATGCGAATGCGTAAAGACGTAAATATGAGATATTTGTTCATTCATATACAAATATTTTATTATTGTTTTTCTTATGAATATATAATAAATATGTTGTTTCAATACATAGTATAAACAAATATTTTTATATCAGAAGAACATTTCACGATATTTGCCAAAACCTTTATCTTTTACTTTTATAAAAGATTATTTTATTTCTATTTCAAATTAATTTAGAAAACTATATTTTATGTAAATACCTTATTTGCATGGATGTACAAATTTTTATTCATATTTTTTTTGGATTTTCGAAATTATTTATTATTATTATTTTTAGAAAAGATATTTTGAACTTATTGTGGTAATTTAAACTTTGATTAGATTTTATTGATTTAATTTAAATAAGTTTGATTTAAATATGGGAATCATCTATATTTAATTTGGATTTGAAATTATCTAGATTTAATTGAGTTGGATTTGGATTGAATCGGTTTTAAAATAATTTAAATTAAAAGGAAGATTAATTAAAGGGGGTTTTAAATAAATACTAATCCTACTTCTACTAGGAAAACATTTCTATCTATATCCTATCCTAACAAAGCAAACTCCAATTTATTTAAATCAAATCCTATCTAATTTAGGAGATAAATCTGAAACAAATACCTATATAAACCCAATACATCCCCCTTCTATCAGCCATAATTCAAAATTATTTTTAGTCTAATAAAAACTTTATTATTAGAATTCAGTCCCGCTTTTTAGCAGCAAGAGCAACTTGGAACGACGATATCTCCTAGCTCCGAACTCCATTTTGCCTCCAGTTTTTTTAAAAGAAACGTATCGAGGTAAGGTTTCCAAAAACATATTTTAATAGACAAAATTCATTTTGTATATTTTTGTAAAACTGTTTGAGTATTAGATGTCCAAAAAACAAACATATTTCGATATTTTCGTGATTTCGGGAGATTTCGGAAACGAAAATGCGATCCGTTTAGTTTTTCGGAAAGCTGATACGAAAACCTATGCCATATTCCAACTTCAGAATTTATTAAATAAATCTAATAGGTACAGTATTAATTAAAATTAGATAATACACTATTTTTAGCATCCGGAGATGTTTGTTTCGACCTTAGTTCCTCGGCAGCTGTCGTTTCAACTACTTTCCTGTCTGATCTTTGCCACCACAGTTCTCAGGACCCAGGCAAGTATACCTTGCTAATTTATTGTTGTATTATTTATTTTTCAATATTTATTTACTTGTTTCGTATTTGTTATTTTTATTTATTGCATGTCAACTTAGTTGTAGTGGACTACCCTCCTATTGTGGGATATTTTTATATCTCTGCTGGCTATGACACTTACACTACAGGGTTTGAGACATTTTATTAGGGGCACGACTTATTGACTAGCTATCTTTATTGTCGTGTGACGGTATATATTCGTAACTGCTATGATTAGGGTTTTAGAGACTCAAGCAGTTACAAAACTGGACGAGTTATGGACATGACTTGAACAGTGTGGAAAATATTGGGGGAGGACAGTCGATAGTGCGTATGGGAATCCAAACAGGTAAACCATAGTCTCCGGATGGAACTGTGGCGATTTATTTGCAGATGCCCTCTGACGTTTTAGACGTTACGGACGGATACAGATGAGTGAATGCCAGTTACGTACACATGAGCCTAAAATCCCACCCATGCGCATGAAAGTTGTCCTCTAAATTACACATTAGGCGGTTAGAATCTCCTTTGCATATTTGTGTCTAGAATAGTCTTTTATATATTATTTTATTATTCTGATAGTTCATATTAGTATATTCTTTATGTACCTTGCTACGTCCGTCAGAGGACCTGGTTCTTCCCCAGGTGTGTGCTTTCAAGATTCACTGCAGGTATCCTAGCCGAGATCGTGGTCTTCTCCATTTATTCGAAGATGACGTGACTTGGTTCCTCCTTGCTACTTCCACTTAGCCTTTTATATATCATGTACTTCTTCCTTTTATTTTGGTTGGTAGTGGATGTGTCTCCACCCAACATATTGTACCAAAACAATTCATTATATGATATCTTTTATTCCCTTATTTTGTGGATGAGATTAGTTAGTTATGGTTTACTATATTTTACAGCTTATGTATACATACAAGGCCCATACACTTCGTATGTATACAGCTGGCATGTCTACGTACTTAGTCCTACGTATTTTGGGACTTGGGCGTTACAACTTATTGATCAATTCAAGGCCTAGAACGCTTATTAACTCAATGCTTGAGTATCATGAAGCAGGAACGGCCAGAGAATTGATTCCATTCTATTATTGAATTTTCTTTAGTCATTGGAAAACTTTTGAATTGTTGAGCTGTCTCTTTGAAATTTCCATGGACAAAGTTGAGAAAATATTCAGTGATCTAATATGGCTTCACAATATGCGTTGCAGCCATTTATTTGAATTATGGAAACTGTGAGTTTACTGCAGCCAGTTGCGTACTGGCGAGGCATAGACTCTAAGTTGAAGTAATTTCATGTGTTCATAGGTTTTCGGATATTATTGAGACTATGTCCTAAATGCATCATATTTGTCTCCTATGTTGTTCAGCCAGAAAATGGATAAAGTTGTTAGACTACTCGGTAACCTATCATTATTCAAGTTGTGGAGCCAAAAAAAAATTTACTACAGTCAGGTGCACTCTGGCGAGGCATTAATTTGAGGCAAAGTGACTTCGGAATATTTGGTTTCCGAATATTATTAAGACTATATCCATACCATGATTGTCTTTTTAGCACCATCAAATTATTCTGACTTTTGTCCGATTCGAAGATTTGTATTTCTAGCAGAGGTCTCCATTTCAGAAATCTCTTATCATAGCCAGAAAGAATATATTTCCTATGAAGTTCTACTTGATTTTCCTAGAAACTTATTAGGACCATATCAATCTCTTTTGACTCAAACTCTTTCAAGGTTCAATTTTAGGGTGTTGCATAAATTTTGTGGATAGCTTTATATATTAATAGTTGATACATCATGTGGATGACTTTACGTATATAGTTGATAGCTATATGCGGAAGAAGCATAGATTGCTACCTATCCCATTTCTAGTAAGGGCATCTTTGGGATCAATATTAGTTAGCTAAAGGGTAGAAAATGTAGAAGAATACCTTGAGTAAGCTAGTCTTGAGAGAGTGGTACATCTTAGCTTGTGACTTATTTGGGTTAGAACCGTTGGTGGTGTTCACTAGTGTATAAACCTCATTCAAACAAATGATGGTATTTGACGATTTTAAATTTTATTGAAGATAAAGGAAGATGTAGGTAGAGTTAGCAAGGAAAATCTAGGATTTGGTAAGATTCTCCCATGGAGAAAGTGAATTTGGATAATATATAAACATGTGAATATAATGATCAAGTAAAGAAACACTTTACGAGGATCAACTTTTATGGTTAGATGACTACTATACCTAGAAGAGACGGATATAGCCATTGTGAAACCCAGTTCTTGGATTTATAATTTATTATTATTATTATATAATAATAATATTATTATTATTATTATATTGTGGGTTCGAAATTATTTTCAAAAGAATAACTGGGATTTTTGCTTGTGAGACCAGAGTCTGACCCGAGTTCGAACCCAGTTCCCGAAACCCAATTTCCTTTCCGAACCAATTTATTTTTCTCATTTTAAAATCCTTATTATTATTTGTTAGTCATAAAAAAAATATAAATATTTGTTGGGGGCCTGGTCCCCACGACCAGGCCGCTTGTCCCCTTACTTCTCCTCTAATATCTCCACTACACTAACTCCTCTCCACACAAATAATCCTCCATTCTCTCTACTCTCCCTTTTAAAACCCACCCCACCAACACCAGCCCATAACCCCCACATTCATTTCCTCACCTCTCCTTCCTCCAAAGCACCCGAGCACCCCACTCTGCGCGGCCGACCACTTCCGGCGCCCAAGCCCGCCTCCTCTGCGCCCCAGGCCGCGTCCCCGGCCCCGATCGGGACCCGCAACCCGACGCCCAGCCGGCCCCGATGCCGCCCCACTCCGTGCGCCTCCCCGCGCGAGCTTCGGCGACCCCAGCCAGCCACCCCGCACGCCCGGGCGCTGTCTCCAACGTCGCCCCCTTCTCTGGCACGGTTTTCCAACGTCGTCCCTTCTCCGGCGCTGTCCCGCGGCTGTGCCCTAGCCGTTCCCCTCTGTCCCGGTTCCCGCAAGCTTTTTTGCGAGCCCCGTGCCCCGCTGATCTGTCCAGTGCTGTCCGCGGGTTTCCCGACCTGCTGCCGTGCTTTTCTGTGCCCGGATCCCGCTGTCCAGCACAGCCGTACCCCGGCGAGGCGCTGCCCCAAGCCGGTCCACTGTCCGCAACTTTCTTTTCTTCTTTATAACATCTGAGAGCTCTAGCCGAGCTACCCAAGGTATAATTCCTTTATCCCGTTCCACTTTCGGTAGTCAATGATGAAATTGGTCCCCGATTCCCTCCCGGGAATTCAGTTTTAGGTCGACGTAGTGACTTCGGATTTTTCGGAGACGTTTCTGTGATGTTCTGTGGTTATTTCGGATTTTTTCGAAATGTGTTTTTTGAATTTTTGGGTGCTGTGGTTTCCGAATTCATTTCGGGATTTCCGATTATATTTCGGGTTCCGATTAAGCTTCGAAAATTATTCTGTGAATTTAATTTTGTGTAAAAATGGTTTTGGAAGTTAATTCTTGGGATTTTCTCTGGTTTGGGATAATTGTTGGAATTGTTGGCGCATTTTCCCAGTTTTGGGTTATCCCGAATATAGAGGAAATGTTGCCCAAATTTTTATAAAATTTTATAAATGAGTTTTAAATTGGTTTTCGGAAATATTTATTAAAATGGATTTTTGGGCGACGACCATACCGGTCCATGGGCCCTAGCGAAATGCAAACGAAACCGGTTTTACCCGGACGTTGAGGCATTAGCTAACTGTGACGATTGGACCAAGTCTGAGACTTCTAATATTTAATAAAATTTATTTTTAGTTTTTTTTTTCGATATTTAAAATACGGGACTTTAGTCAGAGTTGACTAATTTTCTCTTATTTCATTTATGTAAAGTTTGTAAGGGCATAAGCCCATATTTCTATTTTGTTAGCTGTGCCCTTGTATTGCGTAGTCTAGGTTTTTCATTTTCTTTTCTTGGTTGATTTTTAATTTATTTTTTGGTTGGTTTTATTCTTCGTAATTAGGCGCTTAGTTACAAAATGGCTAATAAATATTTTGTATAAATTAATAAAGATTTTTTACGATATAATAACTTGAATAAAATATTGATAATTAACAAAACTCACGTTTTATCATTGAAAGAAAATGTAGTTTTATACGTGTAATATTAAAAATACAAAGTTTTGCGAATTAACCGGTAACGACAATTTTTCCAAGTCAATCAGAAACTGGCTATCCAACAAAATGAGAACCAACGTAGCACGCGTCGTAAACCGTTAGCAGTAGAATAAACAAACTTAAAACTTGACTAGGACCTGCAACTAGAAATTGCAACTAGCACACCTAGAATGGTCTCAATATTGGTTCTAAGTCAAGTTCTCCAACTGTAGGATCTCGTAGATGAATCTAGCATCTTCCCGGAACCAACATCGTTTTCAGTCATAAACAAAAGGCAAGTACATTCTGTGTTAGTTTACAATTATTTAGTAATCGTTTTATTGCAAGTTTAAACCACGATGCAACACGGAACTCTCTCTGAGAGCATTGACTGATTGACTATTGGGTACTGGGGGTAGTGTAACGAGTATGACCACATCCAAAGTAGCATTATAACTGTATTAGCTTACCCCTCATACACACGGGGATAAGCTATATCATTCACTGTACAACCCAATCCGGTCATATTCATTGCCTATTCACATCACAATATTTTAACTGCTGGAGAACTATTTATTTCAAATTGTTTAAAAGTGCATAACTCTATTATTATTTCAATTGTTGGATTATCATGAAATGTACTTTGCTCCCTCCTGACTGGAAATAACATTTTTAGAAGATTTTGAGGATGCTGAGTTGTTATACAACAGCTATTATGACCCGGTTCTGTACCCTGTGGTGTTGCCAGAGTCCCCATTGGAGGACGCAGGACCTGAGGCCGACGAGCCGAACGCTTAGCTAGATATTTTTCTGTTTCCAGTTTTGGAATTTTGTTAATTTGATTTCAGCATTCATTTCAGTTCTTTTACTTTCTAGTTGTATTTATTCAAATGTTGAATAAAGTTTTTAAATTCTCGAATATTCAGTTGTGACAAATGTATAGATGTTGTTATGATTACCTGCTTATGGAACAGCTTACTGCCGCCGTCTCACAACGGTGCAGGCTGGGCATGATCCGGTTCGACCCAATTATTTAGGATCGGGTCGTGACAACCATGGAAGGAATAACACGAGCAATGGAATGATAGGTTCTAGAGAAGGAATAAGCAGAGAGGATTTGAGATAAGACCATTGGCATATAACGATGGATAAAAAATTGATTTAGGTGATTTATGATTCCATATATGTATTTAGTTTTAATACCCTGACAGATATCTTAGTTTTATGTAGATACCGAAAGTTCAGCTAGTTAGAGATTGGTTTTGCATGGTATTAATAAGATAGTTATCTTGTAAGTATTTTTCCTACATATCTTATCTTCTGATCGTTGAAATAGTGAAACGATATTCTTTATATTTCCTTTGATCATCACTCGGCCCTCAGTGGAAATATCTTACTCGATTACATTCCTATCATAGTTATATTATTCTAAGAATCTTTGCTATCCTACCATCATACAACTTTTATCTTTCCTGAGTCACAAACCCTTATACCCCATCCTAATTTGATTTGACATTTTAGTCCCTCATCTCAAAAGATTCCATTACTTTCTGCCTTCTCAATAAACTGTTGAAATTCGCTTCTTTCTTGCCTTTTCTGTTTCACGAGACCTCATTTGATTTTTGCCTATTTTATGATCATAATTATACCAAGATTTTCTCGTACCTAAAATGATTTTTGATCACAACAACAATCTAACCTTATCTCAGATATTATCATGATAATTCTGATCGTACCGATATTTTATCATTGTACCTAGTGATCATGCCTAGAATCCGATCGTACCTGATGATTTAAATTCCATGTTTGATCAAGGTTAAGTGATTTTGATTGTACCCCGGCCCTTATCTTTGAAATTTCGAGGACGAAATTTTCTAAGGAGGGAAGGTTGTAAGACCCATATTTTGGATTTTCAAATTATTGCGAATTATTGGATTTTGTCGCAGCATAGTTAGATTATTGGTAGTATTATTATATTTATTATTTTATTATTAGTCGGTATTCGAAAAAATATACTATTTTAAATTTATTGGTATCGGATCTTTGATTGCTGACCCGTCCCGATTCCGTGCCCGGAGTCTGACCCCAAATCCAACCCGACTTCGAACCCGTCTCGAACTCAAATCCTTTTAATCATTTAACTTTGTTTTTTTTAAGAAAGGAAAAAATATAATTATTTATGAAAGAAGAAGGAAAAAAACTCACTCACCCCCACCCCATCCTACGTACAAACCCTCACCCACTATTCCTCTCCACATACACAAACCCACTCTCCCCAAAAATTCTCCACCAACCCCTATTTCTCTCCAAGCCAAAAGAAACCACCACCACCATCTCCATTTGTTTCTTTTCTGAAGAACAACCTTAGTTATTTCACCTCCTCCTCCCCTCAAATCTGAACCCCCGCGGACCCGTTCGCCGGCCGCCCCATCTGCGGCCGCCCCCGACCCCGCTAGGCGCTGCCCGCCGGCCGCCTTTCCAGCGCGCCGAACCCTTGGCCAGAGCCCCGGACGGACAGCCCGACGTCCGCCGACCCCCGCAACCCCTCCGGCGCCCTTTCCGCGGCCGCTCTAACTACGACCGTCGTCGGCCGACCTCGGCAGTGTCGGCGCGCCCTCGTCGGCGCTGACCCGCGGCCGACCATGGCCAAACCCCCTTGCCAGCGTGCCCCCATGCGGTCGTTCTCCCCCAACCCATGCCCTAATGGCCGATCTCCGCCACAGCGGCTGCCCCGAGTTTCACAGCGCCTTCCGCCGGCCAGATCCGCCCCCGGCGACCCCAGCGCACTGTCCCGCCGGCCAGCATCTCCCCGACGACCCCAAGTCCCCGTGCTGTTTCGGCCAGCTCCTTTTCGACGTGACCTCGAGCCCTGTCGGCTCCGCCCCAGCACTGTCCCGAGCTCCGTTCGTTGTTCCTGTGCCCCGATCCGCTGTCCGCAGCATCTCGTGGGTCCAGATCCGCTGTTTCCGTGGCCGATCTTTGCTGTTCACGTATTTTTTAGTTTTCCGCGTCCGCGGAATTCATTTTTCTCCTACTTACATCTAAGAGCTCTAGCCGAGCACCCGAGGTATATTTTCGTGTCCTCGTGTCCCTTTGGGTTTTCGTGTCGATGATGACGCGGTCCCAACCCCATTTCGGGGATCGAAATTTGAGTTCGTTGCGTTTAGGGGATACGCACGACGTTTTACGTCGCGACATTATTTTTCTGTGGTTCGGATTATTTACGCGGGACGCGTATGTTTTTTCGATTCGTTATTTTTGGTTTGCGGTTCGGCTTTATCTATATGTTGGCTTTTATCTATATGTGTGGGTTGTAGATTATTACTCTGGGTTGGAATATTATTGTGGATTAGTTTGGTGTATTCCCTGGTTTGGGACTTTCTTTTGGTGCAGGGATTTGTATCGCCTATGTGGCTGGATTGTCCAGTTACAGAGGAGGTGCTGTCCAAATTTTCAGTAAAACCCTTTTCAAAACACTGGTATTTAAATTAATTTCATAAAACAAAATCTACTTTCGAACTCGGTCTTTGTAAAAGGATTTCCAAATTGGTTGTTGGTTGGTTTGCGGCTTTTTCGAGATTTACGTATCCCCGGTTAGGCGACGACCGTATCGGTCGAATGAGCCTCGACAAAACGCAAACGCTATAGGACCTTTCTGTACGTTGAGGTGTTAGCCAACAATGTGATACTTAATGACCAAGTCTGAGACTTACCTATATTTTATATTCTATAAATTTATTTAGAACTCGTTACTTGAAATTTTTCATATTTCGAGTGCAGGGCCTCGGCCTCCTGAATAGACCGCTTCCCGGCATTCAAAGCTCGCCAATAACTTTTAATATTTAATTACTTTATGTAAATAAGTTGTAAGGGCATAAGCCCAGTTTTCTATTTATTTTCTGTGACCCTGTATTGTGTAGTGTAGATTACTTTCGTTCTGAGTTGGTATCGCGTATCTAGACGAGTAACTATAAATCGAATATTAACTATTTTTGTATAAAATTAATAAGGATTTCTCACACTTAATTTTAAATGAATAAAATATTGGTAAGTTAACAAGTTCATGTTTTATCACTAGAAACAATGTAGTTATATATATATATATATATATATATATATATATATATATATATATATATATATATATTTTATATATATATATATATATATATATATATATATATATATATATATATATATATATATATATATATATATATATATATATATATATATATATATATATATACAAAGATTTGCCAATAATCCTATAAATGCTATCTTCTCCAATTAAATCAAGTAACCGGTTTATTCAATTAAATGATTACCAATTTAGCTTGCGACGTTAGACGAATTTCGGTAGATTAAATTAAATAACTTAAAACCTGACTAAGGTTATTTCTAGAGATTGTAACTGGCACACCTAGATATGGTTCAATTATGATTCTAAGATAGGATTCTCAACTGTAGGATTTCGAGGACAAGTTTGACTTCCTTCCGGTACCGACACATCTATTCCAGTCATAAAACAAAGACAAGTTACGGTTATATTTTCTTGCATTTTATTTAGTAATCGTCAAGTTGCATGTTTAAACCACATTGCTACATGGAACCCTCTCCTAGGGTTCAAATATTGATTGATATTGATTATGGGGATATTGGGGGAATAGTGTAGCATTTATGACCAATACCCCTCATATTGCATATTGTTATTGTGCGAGCTTACCCCTCTTACACACGGGGATAACCCGTATTGCGTCGCTAGCATGCTATTGTACAACCCAAGCCGATCATAGACGTTACATATTCAAATCACATTGTTTCAAGTATTGAATTGTTAAATTGTTGAAAAATATTGTTTCAACTGTTTAGCTTGCACTTTTCCTTTATTATTTGAAATGTGAGATACATATTCGTACTTGCTCCCTTTTGACTGGAGACCAACATTTTTAGGTGACATTGAGGATGCTGAGCTATTGTACAATAGCTACTATGACCCGGTATTGTATCATGTGGTGTTGCCGGAGTCCCCCTTGGAGGACGCAGAACCAGAGGATGATGAGCCGACCATCTAGCTAGTTGCTTTTCAGTTATCTAGTTTTATTGTATTGGAGTTTGTTGATTTGAATTCAGTACTTTATTTCAGTACTTTCATTTCCAGTTGTACTTTTCAATTGTTGAATAAAAAGTTTTTAAATTTTTTGTATATTAGAGTTGTGACAAATGTATAGATGTTGTTGTGAATACCTGCATATAGAATAGCTTACTGCCGCCGTCTCACAACGGTGCAGGCGGGGCATGATCCGGTTCGACCCCAATAATTTGGGATCGGGTCATGATAGTTTTAAGTCTCTAATCAACTAACCTATTCATGAAAAAATTAGTCTAACACACTAACTAAAATAATGTCATGTGGGCCATGCCTAACTAATGAGTGGGTCCCACTAGAGTCAAAACTACCCCGGGTCCCCGTTACAAGTCGGATTGAGTTGAAATTCGAACCCGACTCAAATAACCCCAAAACAATATCATAAATAATAAAATAAATTTCAAAAATATTTAAAAATAAAAAATGACCAAAATACCCCTGTTCTTGAAAACTGGGGGTGACAATTCATGTGTGTGTGCTTTCTTCTTACAATACCAAGAGATTAGAAGTATGAATTTTCCTTTTTTTAATTTTTTATTGATAATAATAATAATAATAACCTTTGGAAAATGGTAATGACATAAAAATTTATTACTATTGGAACATGCAGCATTGTATGGAAAAAAATTCATAGCATGCAAACTTTATTGCTTTGACTCTTAAACATAAATTAAATGGCATGCAAGTCTTTATAAAATACTTGAGGGTATTTTAAGAATTTAAAAGTTTCACCATCAAGTTTTCATACTATATAGTAGAATAGATTATATATAGATATAGTTATCTCTTAGTGTCTTGGTTGCAATATATTTTGTCTTGGTTGCAATATATATATATATATATATATATATATATATATATATATATATATATATATATATATATATGCCCAAAAGGGACCGCCCAATACAAAAAACAAGATTTTACGCACGTAAAATAATTTTTCTTCTTTCTAATATTATCTAAATATAATTTAAATATTTAAATTTAAATTAAGATTTGTTATATATATATATATATATATATATATATATATATATATATATATATATATATATATATATATATTTCAATTAATATTTATAGAAATTTAATTCAAATTTAGTAACAATTTGTTATGGTTATATGTGAATAAAAGAGGGGATATTAAGTTATTCGGAAGAAAAATAAAAAAGAGTGTATTCAGTTATGCGGAAGAAACTGAGAGAGTTTAAAAAATTTATCTTGGATAATTTTTTTAAAATAAAATGGTCGATGATATGCATACAGCTTAAACGGCTAAATCTTGAGCCGTTTTGAATATATATATCTATATATATATATATATATATATATATATATATATATATATATATATATATATATAGATAGTTACTTTCTTAGAAAAATCTACATTATGATTGAAATATAAAAAATTAAATTATGTTAGAATGTTTTTATAATATTTTAATTATAATTTATAATAAATATATTTTTAAACTTTTTGATATGTGTTTAGTTAGATAATATCATTTAGTTAGTCTAATTATAATTCAAATTCTAAAATATTTTAGTATTTATAGATATTCTGCTACGACAACGATACTGAACATTTCAGTACTGTGATGCAAACTACAGGTTATAAAATCAAACCATTGTTTGATTATTCTTCAGTTTTACATGACATTGCACAAAGAAATGGCTATTGAATTAATACGAACATCCAACAGACTTGCTCTTGCAGTAAACTATTCAACTACAGACTAGCTCTTGCCTATGACATTATAATTTCAAGCTGTGAAGAAATTAAGGCATTTCCTCACACAAAAGACACGGGCAAACCATAAAATATAGTTTGCAGTATCTGCCGATACCTATACGGTTTGGCATGTTCCGATCCGAAACTGACTGATATCGATATTACGGGTGTTTTTTTGGGTCAATTCGGAAAAAAAAAAAACGAAAAAGACCAAATCAACAAGGGTGTAAAATTATAATAAGATTGTAAATGCACGTAAAGAGAAAACTTGTCGCATGTAAACCAATTAGCAAGGGTGACTACTATTTCATTCAAATTACAAAACCACCAAAAAAGTACACTGTAAATACTTAACCTTATGCCTAATGTATAAAATATATTTTCTAAAATGTTAATAATTTATAATTGTTATTTGCTTTCCGATAATAAAAAATACGATACTTCTATTCGAAACCGTTGATACTACAAATATCGTACTCATAAGAATGGACCAATACCGATACTGATACTGCAAACATTGATAAAAGCGGTACAAGTATGAATTTCCAAGATAAAGCATGCTAGTATGAGAAAATATCATGGAACATAGAGCATCATCTTTGAAAATTAAAAAAAAAATTGAATAGGTATGAAGAAGATGATTTTTTTTTTAAATTTCTGAAAAGAAATGTAATTTATGTTTGGTCTAGAAAAAACATTGTCTCAATTTTCAATAGCGATGGGTCTAGAAAAAACTTTAAAAGTTCATAATTTTATCTTGATTTAAAAAAATATATATTTCATGATATTAAAGTGAAGAAATACAATAGCGGCCAGCGGATTCAAGTGAAATTTAGCCACACACATCTATATCATTCAAGTTTTAAAGATTGCTTCCTATATGAGAAATTTTTTATGTGCTAATCATCTTTGCTCTACTGTTCAAAATATCACTACAAATCAACAATCATTCATGATGTCACGCCTTGAGGGCCTGTTTGGTAAATCGTAAAAGTGGAAATGGGAGCACATAACGATGGACTTCGTGTCGGGACTGCCTCGATCCCAAGGAGGGAATGATGCCATTTGGGTTATCGTGGACCGACTGACGAAGTCAGCTCACTTTATCCCCTTCAAGGTTGGTCTATCCACTGAGAAGTTGGCGGCATTGTACATGTGGCACATCTACCGGATTCATGGAGTTCTGGTAAGTATTGTGTCTGACAGAGATACTAGATTTACCTCTCACTTTTGGAAGAGTTTGCATGACAGTTCGGGAACACAACTGAAGTTCAGCACCGCCTACCATCCCTAGACTGACGGACAATCGGAGAGAACAACCCAGACGCTAGAAGACATGCTGAGATCCTACGTCTTAGAATTTGGAGGGTCTTAGGAAGACCATTTGCACCTGGTAGAGTTCTCCTACAACAACAGCTACCAAGCTAGCATCGGTATGACACCGTTCGAGGCACTCTATGGACGTCGTTGCCGCACTCCACTTGCTTGGGACGATGTCGGAGAACGAGTATTACTTGGACCTGAGATGGTGACCGATGCAGCAGAGAAGGTAAGAATGATCAGAGACAAGCTCAGGATTATCCAGGACAGACAGTAGCATTGGGCCGATAGTAGCCGACGGCCTTTGGAGTTTGAAGAAGGTGACAGTGTGTTTGTGAAGATCTCTCCTACCAGAGGAACCATCCATTTCGGCAGAGCAGGAAAGCTAAGCCCCAGGTATATTGGTCCTTTTGAAGTACTTAACAGGATTGGAGAAGTGGCTTATCGGGTGGCTCTACCCCCAAGTCTCGAAGGCGTCCACAACGTCTTCCACGTTCGCAGCTGAGACGCTACATCCCGGATCCGAGCCACATCTTGGACCATTCAGAGCTAGAGATTGGACCCAGCCTCACAGTGCCAGAAAAGCCAGTGACGATTTTAGACAGAGGTGAGAAGAAAACCAGGAACCCTGTGCCGCCTCATAAACTTCTATTCTTGTAAACATTATCTTTCGTTCTAATATTTTGACTGATGCTGCTAAGTTAGCCTAGTTTTGCGAGCTTATTTCTTTATCGAGCTTGATCATAACAGTATTTTATTGGGTGCACTCACTAATATATTGTCTAATTAGAACCGGTGCATAATCGTCTGATCAACCACGTGTACTTTGGTTCGCATATATATATTCTTGTTCTGCGTGGATGGGGACATAGTTAAAACGTGTTCCTAAATGTCTCATCCACGACTACCTTGGCAATTCTTATTATTGGACCTGAGTTACGGGCGTAGTACCCGTACCTTTTTGATTTGAGTTTACTCCTAACCCTGCCTTTAATTTCGAGGACGAAATTTTCTAAGGAGGGAATATTGTGAAACCCAGTTCTTGGATTTGTAATTTATTATTATTATTATATAATATTATTACTATTATTATTATATTGTGGGTTCGAAATTATTTTCAAAAGAATAACTGAGATTTTTGCTTGCGAGACCAGAGTCTGACCCGAGTTCGAACCCAGTTCCCGAAACCCAATTTCCTTTCCGAACCAATTCATTTTTCTCCTTTTAAAATCCTTATTATTATTTGTTAGTAATAAAAAATATATATAAATATTCGTTTGGGGCATGGTCCCCACGACCAGGCCATTGATCCCCTTACTTCTCCTCTAATTTCTCCACTACACTAACTCCTCTCCACACAAATAATCCTCCATTCTCTCCACTCTCCCTTTTAAACCCACCCCACCAACACCAGCCCATAACCCCCACACTCATTTCCTCACCTCTCCTTCCTCCAAAGTACCCGAGCACCACACTCCGTGCGGCCGGCCACTTCCGGCGCCCAAGCCCGCCTGCTCCGCGCCCCAGGCCGCGTCCCCGGCCCCGATCGGGACCCGCAACCCCGACGCCCAGCCGACCCCGGCGTCGCCCCATTCCGCGCGCCTTCCAGCGCGAGCTCCGGCGACCCCAGCCGGCCACCCCGCGTGCCCCGGCATCATTCCCTCCTTGGTCACATTTACGATTTACCACGATAACCCAAATGGCATCATTCCCTCCTTGGTCAGAAGGATAGGAATCCATCAACTTCATTGTCCTCTAGTAGGGGACAAATGTGTTTGGTTGGGATAGAAAAGCAGGGCCGGCTCCAGCATTTTGGAGGCCCTAGACAAGTCTCAAAAATAAGGTCATCATCCCACTCTCTATATTCTTTTATAACCCAAAGCCCAGCAAATCCAAAATAGAATATAATTAGTCCTAAGCAACTCTAAGTTCTAAATTTATAACAAAGTTTCTGGAAGTATTCACATTATACTATAAACAACTGGCCGGCATAATATGGATAAAAAAATAATTCATATGCAAAATTGTCAACTGCAAGAATGAAGCTGAAAAATATTATTGTAAGGGTCCTAAAGTTTTCCACTGCAATGATGAAGATAAATATAGATGAAATTTTTCCAAAATATTGGAAACGAATCATGAATCATATACAATTTTTTTGGATGCATTGAATCATGAAATTATCGTATACATGGATTAAAAAATCATAAAAAAATAATTGCCAATAACAATTTCACTCAAGGGCCATGGAAGCTCCCCAGTACCCACTAGTGCTTACTCTCTCTTACCAAAAAAAAAACATAGGAGAATAAGAGTACTTGCAAAAAAAAGGTCAACCTCAGTCAACCTCTTTGTTGTCGTGACTCGTGAAATCGCTTCAGGTCCAATCGCCAGAATGAAGCAAAAAAGAGAGATGTTGTTAGAGATTTAGAGAGAGAGAGATGATATTAGCTTATACTAAGTGGAAAGGGAGAGACCGTTTTATTTATTTTTTCCAAATTTTTCGTGGGAGAGAGAGTTGAAGAGGCGACTTAGAAATATTGTGACATTTAATTTTTCTATAGATTTTATTTGATTCTTCTTAAGACAGCCATTGACTTCCTCAGACCCATAATTATTTTTTTACTGGGCCAAAAAAAAAACTGGTACTTCAAAAAAAATGGAGGCCACCTTGGGGGCATAGCCCCTGGAGCCGGCTATGTAGAAAAGTAAAAAAAAAAAATGGGATGTGAGAGAGTAGACAAATGAGTTCAGTTGAGATAGACGAGTGAAAAGTGGAAAGTGAAAGAGTATATTATAATAGTAGTAAAATTATAATTAATTCACATAACATCTTTTTGATGTGATTCACATAACCTTTTAATAAATTAAATAATTAGTTTAATAAATTAATATAATAATTAACTATCCTAGTTATATCATAATTAACTAACTATATAATAATAAGAAAACAATTCAGTCCAAAGACTCCAAACATATTACTTAATTTATTAATTAATTCCTAACTATCCTAATTAGTTACTAGTTTATTAGTACGAACATAGTCGGTCCAAATCTAGGTAATGCGGATACATCCAAAATTATTTAGTGTCGGATACATAATAAAAATTGCAAGAAAAAGTGTTATTGAAATTACTTAATTTTTGATACGCGTATCGTAAACTGCAACAAAAAATGTTACCAAAAAATTGTTACTAAAAGTGTTACAAAAATTGTGTCAGACACGTCCAAAATTAATTAATTAATTTCTTATACCTAAGATAACAATTGTGGTACTTAATATGTAATACACTTACCAATTATCAACAATAGAAAGGGAAAATCCACCCACATCCAGTTGAAAAAAAACTGGATGTGGCAGCCGAATTTTTGGATTGTTTTTCCAACCGACAAGAACTACCGTTGTCAGCCCGGCTCCACTTTTCCACCCCCCATCCCTTTTTACGAAATAGTGGGAGAGAGGAGATTGGCTCAATTCCGGGTCGAAGCACAAATTCATCGCGGTCCTGGCCCGCGGGCCATGTGTCGCCCCTCTACTAGAAATGGAGGCTGACACGTCGGCATACGGTCACACGCGATCACCATCCCTGGACAAAATAGGATTTCTGAATACAAATCGATACTTTCTAAAATTATATATATATATATATATATATATATATATATATATATATATATATATATATATATATATATGAAGGTAATATATATTTGAAGGTAATAATTTAATGAATCATTTGCATAAATTTACAGATACTCCATGCCCCGCATAGCCATCAAAACTAATTCGGAAGCAGGATCCGGATTCCCAATCAATAATGGGCATTAAGCCTACCACATCAGTACAAGCCCCCTAAAAAATTCTCCGTTTCCTCTCCTTCTATACATGCCATACAGCAGCAGGAAGTCGAATTTTAGCCTGCCTATAGGATAAAGCATGCTAAAAATAGGTAGCAAGTATGAATTTCCAATACCAAGTATGATAAAACTTCTGGTTCCTCTCCTTCTAATGGACCAATACCAAGCTCGATCCGGTAAGAAGTGACACCAAAAAAATAAAAAATAAAAATAAAAATAATGGACCAATACCGATACCAATGCCAATAACGATACTGCAAAGATTGATAAAAACAGGTAGCAAGTATTAATGTCCAAGATAAAGCATGCTAGTATGAGAAAATAATTAATCATGGAACATAGAGCATCATCTTTGAAATAAAAGAAAAAGAAAAAAATCAAATAGGGAAGAAGAAGATGAAGTTTTATTTATTTGTTTTTTGAAATTTTTTTTTTTAAAATTTATGTTACATCTAGAAAAAACATTGTCACAATTTTCAAATAGTGATGTGTCTTGCACATGACTATACGTATAATGCAGTCTAACCAAGGGAGTAACTTGGTTAGACTATTACTAGAAAAAAAAAATCCCCGGAGTGTATTAATTGGTATTCCTATATATAATAGAAATATCTCAATGGAGTTAGATTGGATATTCCTATATATATAATATGAATACGTCAATGGTTTGGATTTTGACTATTGCCATATATAATAGGAATACCTCAATGGTTCAGATTAGTTATAGGTTTGTAGGTTTCCTGCAAACTTTCGAAAGATCTGGTAGAATTTATTTTGGAAGTCCCGTAATTTTACAATAGACTAGGTATATCAAAAAAGAAAAAAAAAAACAAAGACCCAATCTTGAAGCAATAAAAAAGCTAGTGCTCCAATGGGAAAAAATATATGATAGTTTGATTGATGATTTTGATAGTTTAATAGATGATTTTTGCTTGTAAAAACGCTATAAAATTATTTATGTGAGAAAAATGGCCCAAATTTTAAATTTTGTCATAGGTCCCGTAAATCATATGACCGACTATGGATCTGAGTAACCTGATACAAGACCAAGAGCTCTGGTCTTCGACATCATTATTTCTTAAATAAATATGCGTGCACATCCAAATTCTTAAATTATATATATAAAAAAATATGATCATTATTGTAGAAAATAAATTCATCTGACAATTGAGGGATCTTTAGAAACAAAATAGCAATTAACACACCGGTCAGAGCAATATTTTTAAGAAATCCTAATTTTTTTTTGTATGATCATAGATATGAATCTTAGAGTCAGTAGGGAATAGGGATCCAAGAATTGGAGGTCTTGTAGAGTAGGAATTGAGAAAGAAAAGGAATAACTTGAAATACAAAATTACAAAACTAATCCTAATATTTTTTTTTGAGGCCCCAAAAAATTGGAGGTCCTGTGCGGCCGCACTATTGGCACGGCCCCATGGCCGGCCCTGGGAAGCAGGATCCGGATATTCCCAATCAATAATGTGCATTAAGCCTACCACAGCAGTACAAGCCCCCTCAAAAATTCTCCTGTTCCTCTCCTTCTATACATGCCATACGGCAGCAGGAAGCCGAATTTTAGCCTGCCTATAGGATAAAGCATGCTAAAAACAGGTAGCAAGTATGAATTTCCAATACCAAGTATGATAAAACTTCCGGTTCCTCTCCTTCTAATGGACCAATACCAAGCTCCGGTAAGAAATAGACACCAAAAATAATAAAATAAAATAAAAATAAAAAATAAAAATAAAAAATAAAAAATGAAAATGAAAATAATGGACCAATACCGATACCAATACCAATAATGATACTGCAAAGATTGATAAAAACAGGTAGCAAGTATTAATGTCCAAGATAAAGCATGCTAGTATGAGAAAATAATTAATCATGGAACATAGAGCATCATCTTTGAAATAAAAGAAGAAGAAAAAAATCAAATAGGGAAGAAGAAGATGAAGTTTTATTTATTTGTTTTTTGAAAAAAAATGTAATTTATGTTTTGTCTAGAAAAAACATTGTCACAATTTTCAAATAGTTCATCATATTATCTTGATTTTTTAAAAAAACTTCATGGTATTAAAGTGAATGAATATGATATTCAACGTATTCAACTGAAATTTAGCCATACACATATACATCATTCAAGTTTTAAAGAATGCTTCCTAGCAATTGTGTTTATGTGCTAATCATCTTTGCTCTAGTGTTCAAGTTAGTCACTACAAAATCAAATCATCGTGATGCCACGTGTTAAATACATTACACTCATCCCAACCTATGTGAAAAAACACTCCGGAGGGTATTAATGGGTATTCCTATATATAATAGAAATATCTCAATGGAGTTAGATTGGGTATTCCTATATATATAATATGAATACCTCAATGGTTTGGATTTTGACTATTGCTATATATAATAGGAATACCTCAATGGTTCAGATCCTGCAAACTTTCGAAAGATTTGGTAGAATTTATTTGGTAGACCGGAGGTTCAATTGCATGGCTAGAGTTTGCTTGAGCTCGGGTGATGATTCATAAGACTGAATTCTTTCGTACATCACATTTGTTGCTTGAACTTAATGTTGTTATTGAATTAATCAGTAGGGTTTGTTACAGAGGAACAATCATCAGCCATAAATTGAGCAATACAATAAGGGGTAGAAAGGAAAATGGAGCCTATCTTATTCTGAAGAGCAAACTTAGCTAATTCATTGGCCAATGAATTCTATGTTCTTCGCACGAAGTGGAAGCTGAGGTTATTGCATGTCCGAATGTCAGAGAATATATCATGGACCATTCCCGAAAGTCTCCAAGGGATAAGGGAAGATTCTCCTCTGAGAATCCTATTGACTATCAAGGAGTCCCCCTCAATGGTGATCACCTTCGTGTTCAGCTCCCGGGCAAGACGGATCCCTAAGTGAGCAGCCACGTGTTCCGCTTGTATGCTAAGATTAGAGTTGTATGTATCAGGAAGGAATTCAAATATGGCTTTCACAAATGCACCTTTGGCATCCCTTGCAATGGCAGCTACCGCCATAGATGTAGATGAAGTAGCCCCGTCTACGTTTATCTTAATAGTGCCCTCCGCAGGTGGAGACCAAGAGATTGGCATAAGGATGGTGTTACGAGTCTCCTGGATCTCGTTTAAATTGGTGCATCCACTCGCATAATTATTGAATAATTGCAGAACAGAGTAAACTATACGCTAGATGTTAGGTGCAGTGTGGTGGAACACACACTCTCTCCTAGCTTTCCAAATTGCCCAAGCAATAACAGATCCCATTCTAAATGCTTCATGCGCCTTCGTGTCATCCAACCAGCGTTGGAGAAGAGATAGAAACTTGTATTTGTCATCATAACGAAGTCCCATTGGACTGACAAACCATACCTCTTTAGTAATTCTGCAGTGAAGGAACAGATGGTCTATGTCTTCCTCATTTAAAAGACAGAAAGGGCACAGAGGATTTATAGTAGGGATTCTTTTGTTGATGGAGGAGAGGAGAGGCAGTGCGTTGTTCATGAGTCTCCAAGCGAACATTTGTATCCTCGGTGATATACCGCTCATCTTCCAGAGCACTCCCCACTTGATATCAGTCACAGATGTAGACGAGTTACCAGGGGCCTGTGTGAATGTTCTCATACAACGATTTTGCGGAGAAGGCACCCGTTTTGACTTTGGTCCAAATTAGTGTGTCCTGGCCATCGCCTTCACATAAGCTAATGTCCGAGATAGCCTTGGCTTCCATGGAGAGAATACTTCATTGATGAGGGGTAGATTCCAGACTCTCGCGATGGGGTCCATAAGATCTCTGACGAGCTTTGGGCCATTCAGTTGTGCAGGACAAGAGGACACTCTATGCCCCGGTATGCCTGGAATCCAAGGTTCAGTGAATATGTCAACCCACTCACCTCTAATTTTCCAAACGAGGCTTCCTTCTATATTACAACGAGCAGCCAGCATACTCTTCCAAATCGGAGAAGCTCTCTTGCTCCCATTAACCAACCAGAACACATGTTCTGAAGATAGATACCTCTTAGTAATCTAGCCAAAGCTGTGAGGGTCATTCAGGAATCTCCAAACTAACTTGCCTATCAGCGAGTCATTAACCCATGCAGGGTCTCTGAATCTAAGGCCACCGTTCCTCTTGGGCTGAGTGAATTTCCTCCAAGACAAGATGAAGTTTCCTGTCACCCATCGTGTCCCCACCAAACGATCTATATATCTGCTCCAACCTGCGACAGACAGATATGGGGAGCTTGTACGCGGCCATCAAGAAGACAAGGATAGCCCAGGTTGAGTGCATTAGAACTGTCTTCCAGCAAGCATAGTGTTCTAGACTTCCCCCCTTTGAGCCTCGTACTCACTTTGTCAAGGAGGTCCTTATAAGTTGAGATTCGACCTTTGGGGAGGAGAAGAAAATGGCCCAGGTATCTATCAGCTTTGTTCATATTGGAGACTTTAAGGATGGCGGAAAGCTCCAGTTGATCTTAGAGCGACACTCGACCACTATAAAGGACGCTCGACTTCTCCAGATTTATTATTTGCTCCGACCACGAGGCATAGCAATCGAGAATAGTTAGAGCAGTTCCTCACCGTGGTCGATTAGCTTGGCCAAATATGAGTATATCATCTGCGAACATTAAGTGAGAAAGTAGGGTTATAACGATTGATACGGATACCTCGGTATAGGTTTCTCCTGCTCGTAATGATAGAAGAGGCGTGATAGCACCTCCGAGCACAATATGAATATACGGAGACAAAGGACATCCCTGTCTAACCCCTCTCCTGGCTTGGCTTGAAGAAACCTTCAAGAGCACCATTAGGAGAATAGAGTAGGACGTCGATGTGATACAGCTCATGATAAGTTTGTTGGGATCCCCATGTCGTTTAACACCGACTGGATGAATGGCCATGCAGGCCTATCATAGGCTTTCTCCATGTCTATTTTGAGTGCAACGAGTTCTTCTTGTCAGGGAACGTCCATAGCATGATATACCTCCTGGGCGATAATGATGTAGTCATTGATATGACGACCTGGAACAAAAGCATTATGGAAAGGCGATATTAGCTTATCTAATAATGGTCTAATTTGTTTGCCAATATTTTTGAGAGAATTTTAGGATACGTTACGAGTGCTATAGGACGGAAGTCAGATGGGGATGCTGGAGACGAGCGTTTAGGAATGAGTCCCAGATGGGTATGGTTGGTACTTGGCTCAAGCTCTCCAGAAGTGAAGAAGCGCTGCACCATATTGACAAGATCATCACCAACCACTGTCCAACATTACTAATAGAATATTGCCGGGTATCCGTCCGGCCCAGGAGCTTTAAGCGGACCCATGCTTCTGATTGTGCGTTCAATCTCTTCAGCGCTCGGGATATCACCGTTCGCCGCATTTTCAACCCCTGATATGGGTTGGGCGAGATAATGAATCCAGGATCAATGGGTGCTGAGTCATCGGCTCCAAAAATAGTTGTAAAAGTCCGAGGATCGTCGTAACAATAACCTCTTGATCAGAAGACCAGGTCCCATCCTGTCACGACCCGCTCCCGAATAACCGGATACGAGTAGGACACGTCCAGCCTTCGTCGATAGACACGACGAAGTAAGCTGTGCAATACTAAGAAAAACTAACCAGATAAACAAGAGTAAATGTGAACACAACATCTATAACGAATCCAAAATCCAGATACATGTCTCAAAATTTATTACATTCCAGCAAATGACAGAAAGTATACTAGTCTCAATAAAAGGAAATAAGATGGAAATACTAAGGTAAGCTCTAGGCCTCTGCAGCCTCTAAGTCCTGGGTCACATCAACTGGCTCATAGGTGCCTCCAGCTTGGGTAGATGCAATAAACATGAAATGGTACGGCTTTGGTCCCGCGTGCACGATGCGGGACCTAAGCTATTCACATGAATAGTAACATGGTTTGATCACACAACTGTAGTATTTCTCCTCCCAGACACAAGTAATCCATGAAACATGAAACCAGACAATACCGTGGTACATCGTGTCAACAAGGAGATACAAGAATGAATACGAGACATGAGAAATGAACAAGTCCGAGGAGTATCTTACCTGGCTTAGGGTGATCAAGCGTGGAATGTACTGCTAGATATCCTCCTGTTTATAATTTATAAGAAATTAATAAACTAATTCTAACTTGGTTATCAAATAATTCTAATTAAGATATACTTATTTAGTCCTCTACTTAAATCTATCCTATAACTCAGTTCCCCATTAACTACACAATAATCTAAGCACACATTATCATTAAATACTACACCTAGTTCAATATATTACTTCATGTAGCATGACCCCCCTAACCATTAAACTTAGTTAATCTTAATCTAATTGAACACTCCCTTGTTTAGTGAAGGTAGGGACAATCTTCAATCAGGTTTAGTATAGAACAGGACATTGAAGCCCTTATAACTCAAGTTCAGTCAAAATCAGAAAATAGATGACCAAACACTGTTTAGGATCAAACAGTCCTAATCAATGTTCTGAATTGACATTCTAGAGTTGAACCACCCCATCCATTACTTGATTTCTCCACTACATATCAGTCCAGGCTATTATACCTACCAGTCTACCAAGGATTTAGCTATCCTAGATTAACTTTTATATTAGTGTAACCTTCATTACAATCACCTGGACATTTAAAGGCTGAACCCAATGAGTAAATTTCAACCTATCATCCAAACTCAGTCCACTTATCAACTCAATACACAGTGAAAATATATCAGTCCTGCAGATTATTGGAACCATCTAAGTCCTAGGCAAGACTGGAATTTCAGTCCTAACAAGTTGAACAAGTTCTTAGTTATCAGTCCATTACTTGAATGATATACATCAGGTTAATCCCAAAATTAAATTTAAATCCTGGACATTTCAAGACTGATTTGCAGTCTACCCAACTATACATTCAGACATGGCTTTAGCTCTCAGATTCTCCATTGAACCGAGCAATTCAACAAATACAACTTATATTCAGTCAACTATCAGGACAACAATATTAAATCCCATCCTATACAACTAGAAAACAATATGCAAAACCTCTAAAAGCAAGATAACTTGCTCAGTTCTAACAATGAATCAGTTACTACCTAGTTCTCCGATTTCCCCCACTATAGTAGTGTTCAGGTTCAGCCAACTGGACCAAGGCTGAATATAAAATCTACTTTCATTAGACTGAACCAAGCTGATATGTAATCTTGGGTTCAATTAAATGGATCAGGACATTACTATTGGGTCCCAATCACTGTTATACTGTCCAACATAGTGTACTGAGACATCCCTTGTTCAGTGTACCAAGAAGTTCTGATACATGATGCTAAGCCAACATTTAACATCAGACAACCCCACCCATCCTGTAGATCAAAACCTGCCATTGAAGTTCTAAACTAACAGTTAGTTTAACTGTACCAAGGCAAATCAAAATAGGGACTGAATTAAAAGCAGTGTTCCTCCAGTCTGAACACTGCTCTAGATGATTAGTTCAAATACAACTTATCCTGCCCTTTGTGTACCTACTAACAGTCTTAGAGACATGTAAAACTCATAAAACATAAGGGTGGTGTGTACTAATCAAATTAAGACAATTAAACCCAGTCCTTAAGTTTATTGTTCTGAATCCCAGTTAACATCCCAAGCCTAAATTTACTTCATCAGTATTCGATTTCATCAAGCTACCAATCAATGAGATTTAATACTTTGACTAAATTCAAACATGATACATCAGTCCCCAAACTTGAGGCTAATGCATATATCTTCAGTTAAAGGATAATTCTGGGTTTACGGAGTAAGTAGATGATCAATCATAGGTTGCAAGTTATTTCTTAAAATCTAAAATAGACTACTAACCGTTAAAATGGGACTTCCTTTCCAATCCCAGGTTTCAGAGCATTGACTTCCTAAATCAGGACTGTCATGTGAGAAATCAGTCCTAAATGGAACTGGTACAGT